>OENT01000409.1:0-95083 GCA_900239685.1 Rotaria macrura | reverse complement strand
ACCAAGATACTTCATCCGTGCACACATTCTAGAATGACTGATTTTTCTCATTCACTTTTTGAAGTACACATAACTCTCGGACATAAGTCCGAAGTTTTCACATTTATTTCTATTTTAAAGCAAGTACTAGTTGTCGTCAATAAAAATCATAGACTGAATCCTGTCGAGTCTAATTCCTAATTCGAATATTTATCCATGCTTCATTTGATCTAATTGTCTACTTGAAATTAAAATACTGCTATGTATTTGTATACAAATGTTTATGCATATTTATCTATCTTTCATTCAGACGGAAGAAGTTCATACACAAGAGCAGTACGACAAACTTCGTGCTGAGTTTGATCAATTGAAAGAATTTTCTAACCGTCAACATGATGAATCTTTATCGTATTATAATGAATATGCACGAATTCTTTCACTTCACAATGAACTTAATGGAAAATATAGTCAATTACAAATTGATTATGAATCTGTGCAATCATTAGTTCAACAAAAGAATGAAGCCTATTTACAATGTCAAAACGAATTGAATAATTATCAAAATTTATTATATCATGAAAAGAAAAAGTCCGAAGAAGTCGATCTATTGCGAACAACATTAATTGAACGTGATACGAAATTGCAGCAATTAATTGATAGTGAAACAACGCTTCTTGTTAAACAATCTGAATTAGAACGTGATATTAAATTACTTGAGCAAAGTAATTTTGAATTAAAATCAACGGAACAATCCTACATAGAACAATATCAACAAATGAATGTTGAACAAATACAATTAGAATTACAACACATGAAGAATCAACGGGATTCAGCTATCAGTGAAATGAGACAAAGCGAAAGTGAAATCGACTCAATGAAACAAAAAGTTCGATTAGTTTTGTTTTATTCTTCACAGAAACATTCGTTGGCTTTCTATTTTCTCGCTGTTTTAGTTTATACAACATGGAGAACGCGAACGAAAATTAACCAATGAAATCGAACGATTGCGGACGCATTTATTAAAAATGGAAGAATCTTATACAACAGATCTGATTGCTGCTGAAGAACGAGAAAAATCTTTAAGAAATCAGATAGCACAATTAGAAGATACGAATCATGCACAAAATGAACTTCTACAACAACTGAATACAAGCGGTGAACAATCAAAACAAGCATTGGCTACTGAATTAGGAATATTGAAACATGAATATAATAAATTAGAAGCATATAGCAATAATTTATTTAATCAACTACAATATCAAATGAAATGTTCACAAAATCTACAAAATGTTCTTGAACAATTCAAACGAGGTATCTTATCGATAGAATCTGTATTTCCGAAATAGTTTACTCTATTTTGAATCAAACTCATTCCACCTTACTCATTTGCAGAGATTCGAGAGGAGTTCGTGGTAAAATAAGTTTCTATATTCAAGTAATCTATTGATCATGCAACGCAATGACATCGAAAGCAGATCGCAATCGTCATGTTCGTGTCACTCCACTGGAATGATGAAAAATGAAAGAAAAGAACTGAGAGACAACAAATATCAATGACATGAATTCATCGTTAGAAGATTTTCTTTTATAAGCAACTAGTTTGCTGTGATCTATTTTTCAAACTTCTGAAGATAATTTTATTCGTATTACACACTGATCGCATGTCTTCTGAGCAGAAATTTCATAAAGCATTTATTTCCATCTTTCTTAAGGGCTTTACATCTATTTCATAGAAGTTCCATGGTCACTTACGTATCTGAACGCATGTCATTCGACAATATCCCTTGAAATATCTGAAGCATATCCAGATAGCTAGTGTGGACAGGTTTCATTGAACAGAAATTTTCAAGGATCTGTATAGAGTGTAGGGAAAGAGCGTTTTCTTAACAAGAACATTCTCTTTTTTGTAATCGGATAGCGATTGAAGTTTAAGACGAAAACTTCTTTTTTATCGTTATCAAATGTCATGCTCTCTTTATTTTCTTCAACCGTTCGACTAAAAGTCAAAGATCAACAGAAAAATGTTTACAACAAGTCAAGCAAAACCGATCGCTATTTTCATAACATTGCAAATCACAACTAACGAATTATCGTTCGATACAGCCGCGACAATTAAGTTTTTTAATAGTATAATATTGAAGTTAACTTCTAGCTATTGTTTCCAATCTGAGACGTATTTTTGTTTTAATGAATTCCATGATACTTTTAATAAAACTAGATTGTAGACATTATCATCAGATAAAGGATAATTACTATTTGGGACGGCAAATTTGAACTGTCCACATAGAATAATTCTATGGATTCTGAGATTTTTTTTTGCATAGATGCATGATATTCAAGTAATGAAACTTTCAAAAAATTTATCTTTCATCATGATGATGTTTTAAACTTGGAACCCATTATTTCTTATGTCACGAAAAATGAGAATAATAAATAGTGAAGAAATCTTGACCAGTAGGTATGAGATGTAAGTAGTGGAAAATAAGATGAACAATCCATATTTTAAATTTCAGTATTATCTCATTGAGAGCTTCTATTTGATCCGAGAATGTCTAATATCTTTTAATAACACGAGAAAACTTCACATCATTAGTTCTACAATTCAACGTAGTCGTTCGATGTAAACATGTACTAATAGAATCGAATGTATTTCTAAACATATTCTCACATATGAAGGCAATATATCAACGTTCAACACAAAATTTAGGAATCAGTTCAACAAGTAATTCTTGAGCATTAAGAAAATCCGTAACATCCAAGAAGCTCAGCAGCACTACACTCGTGAGTTTTATTTACAATTCACCTTGAAGTAGAAAAACAAAGTGAGGATCTGAAAGAGAAGACGAATATTTTACAGTACGCATTGAATGATCCATATTATTGTCTCAGTACAAAAAAAAGACGATCGATGTATGTGAAATAGGAAACTCAAAAGTAGTTGTCGAGAGAAATGATTCGTTAAAAATCTTTCTCATATTGATTTTGATGGCGTGAAAGTAAATTTCAAAATTCACCAATAAAAAAATGTCCAGTAGTGAAATAACTAGTTTGTAAACAAAATAGTTCAATATTGGTTTCATATTCGTTGTGCGAGAGATGATAACAAGAAACTATAGAACTAACAATATCCTCCATTAGTTCCGCACGTACAACATTCTTATTCGACATCAGTTCTAATCACTAGGTCACTATGTTTTCTGCTAATCGCCATTTCATTCTCTCTCTTTCAGGGAAACTCTGTTCTTGTCGTCAAATTTTACCTTCTGTTTCATGTTACGGTTGTGTTGTAGAATATCATCCGAAAAGTTGTTCTTTGTTTTTACAATTGACACACCTATTTAGAAACAGTGAAACAGAGTTCATTTTAGTTCATGTCTGATCAGTCAATATATACATGAGAAACTTCTAAGTAGTCAGCCGAGTGAACTCTTAGTGAGAATGAACATTCTCAAATAAATAAAGCTTGGTACAGGTGTGAATCAATTAAATTTGCATTTCAGAGAATTTTATATCAAGTTTTCGGCAGTATCGATACTTATATTAAGTGGAGTGCGGAGGGGGGAAGAATGCATTTGAGTTTTCTTGTTATTCGTTTCAATTCGGAGAAAACTAGTTTTACATCTGATGTTATTGTTTAACATTCGTTTTTCTGCTGCGTTAAATCTGCAACAGAGGTGTGCGCAGCCATATCTATTGTTGGTTCGAGTTCAGTTAACTGTTGCAAGTTTCTTTTGATGGACTGTTAACCAAGTAACTTTCATGTGTTTGTTTCATGATTGAAACCGATAGCTTTGTTTATGTTTGTTCTTTCTTATTCGCAGAACGTGAACAACATATGAATGAACATTTACGTCAATATCAAGATGCATTACGTGAACAAACTGCAATATCCAATCGTTTAACAGATGAAAATAATGAAATTCGTAATCGTTTAGCTGAATATAATGAAGCATTGCCGGCTGCACATCGTTTAAATGAACAAATGGAAAAAAAAGATCTACTAATCAATTCACTTCGTGATGAAGTACATGAGAAAGAAAGAAAAATTCAACAATATGAATATAATCTACGCGATTTACAGTCAACATCGGGGTCACGTGTTGAAAAACAACTTGTGAAAAATATTCTTCTATCATATTTTCATACACCAGTTAACAAACGGCAAGAAGTGATTCCACTTTTAGGTGCTTTAGTCGGTTTCACACAAGATGAATACAAACGAGCCATTGATGCAACATCAACTAATACTAATACAACGCGAACCGGTTCAGGTTGGTTACCAGGCTGGCTAGCTGGAAATCCAGCAACGCCTGGAGGAGTTAATTCAGCTCGAGCGAGAACACAATCCGAAACTCCAGTCTATGATCCCAATAAAGTAATTCAAGCAAAAGATTTCTTTTCGTTTTCTCATTTGTTTTATTTCTAGTCATTTACTGAATTATTAATTCAATATGTTGATCAACAATCGGTGAATAATCCTCAACATCCAAGAGCAAAATTTAACACCGAAGAATATCTCCATCGATACGATAGTAATATGAGTGGTGGTCATCATCTCACGAGAAAACCATCGTTATCAGCATCGGCTAATCCATTTGTGAATTCACCTAACTTAAATCTTAATCGGCAACCATCAGCAGTGGTTCTACCAACAGAAACTCCTACACAAAATGTAACTGTTATTAATTCGCCACCTCTTCCACCTACATCATCAACGGCAACAACAACAACAACTACGAATTCAGAATCATCGTCGACTATTCTGAAAGATTTACTAAAAGCTTGACTTGTCAATTCTTAAAAATATGTTGGTTTCTATTTTTTAATTATTTATTAATTTGTTTCGACATTAGATTTTGTCTCTTGTTTATAAATATCTGTTTTTGTTTTCTCTCTCACACTTTATTTGCTTTCGGTCATTTTCTTTTTCTTTTTTTTAATTCGTTATCTTGCTTCTCTCTCTCTCTCTTTCTTTCACCAAATTGGCCTTGGTACGACAAAGTTTATTCTTTTTCGTTCTTTTAGATTTCTTTATATTCTTGAACAACATTTGAAAAATTAACTCAATGGTACAGTAGACAGTTGAATTTTATTTATTTATTTTTTTTCGTATTTAAAAATTGTGCATGCTCATTTTAAAGGCTTACCATTCTTCATTTGCTAATAGCAAGTTTCGTGTTGGAAATATGGCATTATTACCTATTCGAACACGTTATAGTGGTCCGGCTCCAACTGACACATGTAAGAGAAATTTTGAATACTTATAAATATCGAATGACTTGAGACATATAGAGACATTATTTCAAATACTATCTATTGAAATCACAATGCACATGCGATAAAAAAATGGTGAGAGAAAGGTTTTGTTGTCCCCGTTAGTTTCGATAGCATGTTATCTTTTACCATCGCATGCTCATCGAATTTCCTTTGTTGAATGGCTTCAGTCTTGTTGCTTGAAACTGGCATTTATTTATGTGACAAGAAATCGACTCGATCAAAGTTAATAGTCGAAAGAATGAACTGTAGCTATTTTCCCTTTCCATTTCTTGTGACAACGACTCCGAGCAAAATTAATTGTAAACACGACACATTGAACGAATTTAATAAATATGGAAAGAGATTGAATATTTTCAATGGACACATACGATTATCTGAAAAGTCTAAAGCATTCGTTCGAATAACGCTGAATATTATTCTTCGAAGATTTTCCAGAGAACAACACCACCAAGTCGAAAGAGAACATTCAGTAATTCGATATTCTTCGTTCCGTCTATGTTAGTAAGATTTCCTACGAATAGGGTCAGGCTGATACACGTTTTCTGAACTTTGCATGATTTATTTAACAAGTACAAGTATCGTTCGTACGTCATAAATTATCAAAGGCAAATAGATTTTTGGATATTGAGATTGTAAACATTTTCTTATCATGTTAAATTAAAAAGCTAGAAAAACGCTTGGATTAAATGAATGCTGAGATAATTCTGCGAGCAGTTGAATCTCTGTGCATTTCTATCAAAACTTCATGTGCACCTTTGTTTTCTAGTTTAAGAGAAATAGTTGTTAATTTTTAATTTTCTTTTTCTTTTTTCATTTATTATTTTCCCTCTTTAGCTTCGGACAACGAAGATATTATTGATGAGGCAATGAAATTTTTTCGAGCAAATATTTTCTTTCGTAATTTTGATATTAAAGTGAGTTAATTCTATAAATGAATATCTATTATGGAATAAATTTTATTATTGAAGCATGACGCCGATCGAACATTAATCTACTTGACATTGTACATAACCGAATGTTTAAGACGTCTTCAAAAAGTAAATTCTTCTAATTTTCAATATTATGGTTAACTAATGAATGTGTTTAAGTGTCAATCACGAATACAAGCGCAAAAAGAATTAACAGCATTGGCTATATCGGCATTTCCAATACCGGGTGATTCTGATTTTCCACTGAATGGCATGTTTACAAAACCATCATCGGATGAAGCTGGTTAGTTTTCATGTTAATTATTTTACATAAGCGCACCGATAGTTGTAGATTCGAGTCGTTGAAATGAGTTTTCATAGAAATTCATTTACATACTGACTTTCGTGAAAAATTCGAAAGAGAATTTCTTTTTTTCTATTCTCAACTCATCGATCATAGCCTATCGTAGATGCTTGACTTAACTTAAATGATGTATCATCGTTCGTTATTGCGATCCAAACATTGAATACGATGCACAGTGATGTCACCTGCATGACGTGAGCGGGAACAATATTGATTGGTTCCTGTCCCTTGGAACCATGCGCTGCACATATCGAATCACTTGCCAATAAAATGCAGAGAAAAAACAGAGCAGGATTACTTGTCCGGGTAATTATGTCTCTTGATGTTGTATATAAAAGCAAGTGAACGAACTTCTATTCTATTGTCACAATTGAAAATTGTGTGTAATGAAAAAAGTGTCATTATGAGTCAGAGAGTAACGATCCATCATCTCTTTTGCTAAATCTAGTTATAAATCTGTACTAACCATAACATCAAGACTGTAGAAAGAAGAAGAAGTCTTTCGATTGATTCCGAACGAAATCGAACAAGGATCGTACTGTTTTTTTCGCGTTGACTAACAACATAAATTTTGAATTCAACAGACTCTAGTTGCCTGAGACATGTGCAGGATACACTAGTGATCGACTAAATACAAAGCAGACACGGGTATCACCTATGTTACTTACGACTATTCAATATCGAATTAGGTAATCTATTTACGAGAATTGAACGACGATAATAATTGAACGATTTACGTTTAGATAAAATGAAGCAATATCTTGAACAACTGCGTAAAGAATGTAGTGATCGTATGGTCGATCGAGTCATTGATCCCGAAACGGATAAACCATCAAAAGTAAAAACAAAAATGTTTTAAAATTCATATTTCTATTTTGAAATTCTAGTGGTGGCTTTGTTTTGTTCGCCGGCGTTTTATGGATAAAAGTTTATTAAATATAGGTTCATTATAATCAAAACTAGAAAGAAACACGATGAAAACTAACGAGAATTCAACTTTCTTAGATGATTTACAAAGAGAAATCTTTCTTTCTTTTTTTTACATGTGCCTTTATGCTTTCTTTCGTAATCCATTCAACTATCGATTTGTTATTTCTTCGTTTGGTTTTTAATTTACTCATCGTTCGGTTCGTCTTTTGTTGATAGAAATAAAAATAACATTGATTTAATAAGTCGATCGTATTAGATAAGACAATGATTTGTTTCGATGTTGTAATCAATATGAAATTGAATTGTTGTTGAACGAATGTGTCCTTCGTCTGACCATTTATAATAAAGACCTTTTCGTGATTGTTCATTCTCATTCGTATGCGAAAAGAATTCTAATTCGAGCAGACAATTCTCTCCTCGTATATTCAATTTTAGTAGACGTTTTTCAACATAATAGACTAATACAATTGGCTTTATTTGTTTTATTATTGCACGAGCTGAATAAGGCAAACGTTTACATGAATGAAATTCAATGAGATTTGCTGTTAATTGTTCAGTTTTACTTGTTGGAAGATGTATATTTAAATACATCTGCTTTATATTACGCATCCAATAAAATTTACGTGGCTGCAGCACACGTAGATAATGATTTATGCGCATAGATCCACGATTTATATTTGTTGCATTTGAAAACGATGACACTGATGAAAGCTTGCAATTTAAAACAATCGGTATGTGACATATATCAAATAAATGTGAAAGACATTGATCTAAATAAATTTCGTTACTATCTGATAATTGAATATCAGGCTCAATCGATATAGTCAAGTATTGTTTGGCAACAGCTGACGCAACATTTGTTGAACTACGTTTCTCATCGTTCATTCATTCAAAATAAATTAAACGAAACAAAGAAAATAAACAAGACAAACTAATATAATTTCGTTTTAACTACGCGCTGTAATGCTAAACTTCAATTATATTTCATTTTTGAAATTGTATGCATGAATTCATTGCTGCCGAAAATATTCATATACGACGACGATATCATTCGCTCATTGTCTTCATCTAACGTAAGATGAAAGAAAGAACGCATAAGATATGGCGATGCTTAAGTGTGATTTACCATTCTGTTCTTCTTTTTCTAAATTGTTAGTCGTCTTGGTCCGTCTAATAGTTCTATCATCACTCGAACTGAATGGTCGTCAAAGTGAACAACATCCCTACATAAAACATATACATACATTTATCATAGTTACATTCTACCGATCAGTATCTTCTACAATTTAAAAAAATGTCTGGCCGTGGTAATACAACAATGACTTCAGCTAAAAATACTTCAGCTAAAAGCAAAACTAAAGATAAACAATCGACACGTAGTGGACGTGCTGGTCTTACATTTCCCGTTGGTCGTGTGGTAAGTTTAACTTGATGTTAGTAGACGTTAGAGATTTTCTTTCATTTTACTTTAGCATCGTTATCTCAAACACGGCTCCTATTCAGAACGAATTGGTGAAGGTGCACCAGTATACTTAGGTAGAAATCATAACGATATTTTTCACTACATTCTCGTTGTGTTGTCTTGTTGTTACAGCTGCTGTACTTGAATATTTGACTGCTGAAATTCTTGAATTAGGTTCGTTGTTTTGTCTATGAATATTTGTCAACATATTGAACACATTTCTTCGTTTTCTAGCTGGAAATGCCGCTCGAGATAATGCAAAAAAACGTATTATACCTCGACATCTACAATTAGCTGTTCGAAATGACGAAGAATTGAATAAATTACTCGACGGTGTGACTATCGGTAAATGCTCACTGAAGACATATGTCTTGTCATTCGATTCATAATTGTATACTTACGTATATTTGTTCGCATAGCACAAGGTGGTGTCTTACCTAGTATTCGTGCAGAGCTCTTACCGAAGAAAAACAAAGGCGATGAAGATCATGCTGGTAGCATGGAATCTCAACGTGGTACTCAAGCTCATCAAGTGGCGTCCATGCAAAACGGAGTCGGCTCCATGGCTGCTAGTAGCATGAAGAAGAAAAGTATGCCACCGATGAAAAAAAGCCTTGCTCCTCCAACATTGCAAAAGAAATCTAACAAACCAAAAGCAATGCAACAACAAAAATCATCCCAACAACAGCAAAAAACGAATAACCATAAGAATGAGGACGAAGATGAAAAAGACGATGATGACGATGATGAATCCGATGATGAAGTGAGACAATCATCATCAATGAAAGAATACGATAGACTAATAATTGTTTCTTTTGCGTTTAGGATAATGATACGACAGAAAATGGCCATACGGTAACTAGTTCAAGTGCCCTAGCGACTACAACTGCCAACGATACCACAGCTGACGATGACGACGAGGATGACGATGACGACGAAGATTAAAATCTATTCTGTTTTTTCTTATTTCACTTGTTTCTTTTGTCATATAAACGCGTTCCTATTTTTCTTCTTTTCATGTGTTTCTTTTTTTTTGTGAATGAAATTTCTACGCCTATTTATTTATTTAATTTAATCCAGTAAACAAACTGAAATAAAATATACGTTGTCTTTGAAGAATGCTGAGAATTTTCGTGATTGTTTTTCTCCTTTGTTTAACTTTTATTTCCTATGAATACCAACAAAAACCAATGCAAGCAGATGGAAAAAAGGACAAAACGAAAAAAAGAGTGGGATACAATGTGTCTGTTATAAACAGATCACTGTACAAATAAAGAGTTTCTAAATTGATTTCGTACATGTCGCAGGTTACTGAGTAGTAGCAGATGTATTCAATTGATGATCTGAACTAATGGTTTCCTTAATTTTACGTTGAATATATTTGCTTCTATCATTGGGTACTTGAATTTTAATAAATTCGTCATAATCAATCTACAAATGACAATAGAACAAATTAAAGAAAAATCCTTATCGCTCCATTCGCCTAATCGAACAACATACCAGTATACATTTGTATCCCAGAGAATTCAATAGTCTTAATTGTAATGCAACAGAACCCGAAATAGATTTTGTTAAAAGTGTTTTATCTTGATAATCGAGACATTTCAATGCAATTCTATGTATAAAGAAAATCGATAGGAATCTAATTGTTGTCTGTTTTCATCATGATCCTTTTCGTTTACTTGAAATTATTTTCATCGATACGAATTTTGTTAAATGTTGTTTGACCATTGTTTCCATTGTTATCTCCATTGGTTAGAACCGTGTTTAAATCTTGTGGTGCACCAGTTTTATCGACAACCATCAAACAGTCTACACATGAAAAGAAAATTTCGAATAAAATTAAGAATATATCTATGCGGAGAATATGTGTTTGTCATCTACCAATAACAATCATATTCGATGTGACGACATTAAATTTCGAATATTTGTTTTCAGCTGCAAATGTAATCACTGCCTTAGCTAGTTGATCTTGAGCATTCGAATCTTTTAGTGTTAATTGTTGTGCAAGTTGTTCGATGTTAAATATTGGTTTGGAAAATTTTTTCGAAAATTTTTGTAAACTATATGAATAGGTTGTTAATAGTTTAAGCGCACTCGCTATCTTTGAATTTGATACTTCATCTGAAGAAAATCAAAAAAGTTTATTTGTCCGTTGTGTTTAAAATGAAATTAGTTTTCTTCATACTTTGTACATTTTGAAATATATTTTGATTGAGAACCATTGACAAATGATTTTGATTTGCTTGATCTAGAATAGCAAGTGACCAAACAAGATCGATGCGACTTTTTATTTCGTTCAATTGATTTGCATCGTTAGGTATAATATCATCGAATACTAAATGATTTTCTATGATTTTCGATAATGTTGGCGGAGAATAATTCACAGAGGCACATGTACGTATAAACGATTGAATAGATTTTGCCTTTGCTGATGAAGTTAAACTTGAATCTTCTAAGAGCATTCTTCCGAAAGCATCGAGTAATTCACAATGACGTAAACGAAGTGTACCCATGGAAGTTACAATTGATTGAAACTAGAAGAAAACGAGATTGTTTTTTTTATAATAGGTATATTCTTTTCAATCTATGTTGATTTCATTTTAGTAAAAACTTATGAAGAGTACACCGAATATTATTATGCAATAGAAATATTCGACCAAGTTTTTCTCTATTCTCAATCGATGGCAAGAATTTTTTTAGTACAAAAACGTTTTGCATTAAAGACGAGAATGTTTCTTCGTCTGTGATTTGAAAATTAATAGGAGTTGCTTCTCGGCTCGTATTCATTAGACGATGGGTGAAGAATTTCAGTTAGTTGTACTTTGTCGTTTTTGGAATCTTATATTCGCCTACGAGCAGTAAATCCTAGAAAATCATTCTATTTCAGATCTAGTGAGAAAAGAATATCAATATTTCGATTCCGTATTTACTCTACGGGAGGGGTGAGGGGAGCGATATACGTATTGTACGACATAGACAAACACAGATCAAAATTATTCTCACAATATCACAAGTTTTATCGAATTCGAAAAATTGGAGTAAAAAGATGTATAGTTCCTCGTTAGCATATACTCTGCTTTGAGAAGTCGACAAAACAAATTTCGGCTGTTGTTTCTCATAAAAAAAAACATTGCTTCATTCGATCGATGTTGGAGAATATGCTTTCGAGCATTCATTATTCTATGTAATCCTTTAAAGCGAACAATAATTAAATAAATTCATCGTTATAATGAGATGCTATTCGTCTAGAGTATGACTTTGCACATCGAAGACATTTGCTATGATCTACAACATAGGGACGGAGAGATGATCACTCTAATGACTACTCAAGTCTACATTAAATTCATGATTATGATTACCATGAGAACTGTGAGGAAATTGACTGATTCTATTGAGCATTCTTTTCAGCTCGTATTTTCTAGAAAGCTCGATTTTTTTTTCAATCACTGTTTTTCAACTTTAAATACTTTGCGTTGGCAACGAAAGACACATGAGTAATGTGATCTTAATCGAGAGGAATTAAGACAGAGACTAAAAACAATTGTTTTATTCCGCTCGAATCTATATTATCGTGCAATTGATTTATACAATTTTAACAAGATTTTAAATTAGACATGATTGGAGAAGTAGGAGATTCTAATCTCGATTTAACTTTATCCAATGCAAGAGAGATTTCCGTTTCAGATCGTTTCAATGAACAACTAGATGGATGTCAAAATATATAAGGTGTTTCTATTAGAATCTATTTGTATTATAATATGACTTTGATGCTGGAATAGGGTAATTTTAATGAGATTTTTCAAGGTTCCTCGATTAGCCCGTCCGAATCGAACGATAAAACAAAACTTGGTGAAGACTAGAGAAGTACCGATTATAGAACAACCCTAAGATACAAACGAACTCAGTAGATGATAAATGAGATGAACTTATTTGATTCTTTTGATAATCAATTCTACTTACGATGAATGGATCATTAATATTATTGATTTGTTCATATGCATCACGAACTAGCCGTTCTAAAAATGACTTGTCGTAAACATTTAACATCGAACATGCCAAAAGACAATCTTTTAATTTATCTAATGGAAATAAAAATGATTCACTTAATTTAAGCAGATGGTAAGAAGCAGCACGTATGATAGTTCTATCGCGTCGTTTTAACATTGATTTATTAACTAATATTTTAAACCAATCATCAAACGTTAACGTGTCCGTTATTTCTAAAATTCTTTCATCTAAACGATTGATTAATCGATCATTGTACGATAATTTATGTGTTAATGCTAATATATCACGAATATTGTCGAATTCAAAGTAACGACCTTCAGCTAATGTTAAAAGACGATTATAAACACGATGAACCCATTGTGTTTTATGACGGGACGATTTCAATTCTTCTAATACACGAACAATCTAAACATGAAGAACTTCCACAATGATCGTTTCTGTAGAGAATTCAAATTCAGCGTTCGCCATATTTCTCGGTCATATGAATAGTTTAGAAGAAGCTATCATGAAAATTACGAAAGAGAAAAGTGAAAGGCAGTCTGTTTTCGAATGTTTCAGCACCGTTCTTCGACTAATATCACAATAGAACAAAAAATTAAAAAAAAACATTCAATGAAATTCGATTGTGAATTTTCTTTGGTGTACGTATCATTTATTGATGATCACACGATGGAATCAAGACAACAATCACAATCGTGCATAGCAAATGAGAAAGTCATCGGATTGCTCTTGACCGCAGTGATATGGGTTACTCCTGATTCGTCCCCTTTTTAATTCCTTCAAACTCGGACCCAAAAAACCGAGACCTAATTCATCCCCATCGTAGAAAAGTTGATGAAAATATATTTCGAATTCGTCCCCACTCTATTTAACATTAGAACGTTCATTCTTTGCACTTTCTATACGCACAACTAGTGACAATGAGAATTGAATTCATTTCTTTTGGTATAACCCGGTAGCCTATAAGAAAGATACGTGTGATGAATAATTATATAAAGGTGGCTGATCGATATACTTTTACTATCCAAATTTGTTAGTTGAAAACATATTGAAATATGCTTTGCTTTACTTCAACAGAACGGGCAGGTACGGTTTTAAACTATAATGATTTTCAATATACTCTCAAATGTGAACGGAAAACAGTAGTAAAATGGCGATGTCGTTTACGAAATTGTAAGAGTACACTTTCTTTGTCTCGAGATAATACTGTGATTGTTCGTGAACCAAACGAACATATTCCACATCTTGTTTATCTGATGAAGGTACACTTATTATGGATCAAGCTCTCGAACATATGAAGAAAAGAGCACGAGAAGAAACAACTACAATTCCCAAAATACATGCTCAAGAAATCGTATTAGCTACAGTCGCATATCCAGGCACATAAACTCTACTTATATTTTTCTACACTAGGAAGTGTTGACTCCACGCATTATTATCATCAATCCCTGAACTATCGTGCACTTTCAAAAAATTTACATTAGAAATTCATGTTTTCTAAAATCAAGCGGCAGTTGATATAATCGGGGACCAATTTAGAGTGGGGACGAATCCGGGAAAAAATCAGGAATCAATTAAGGAGGGACCAATCAGGGGTACGCCAGCGATATGAAAAGAAAAATGTTTGCCGTCTTCTTTCCTATTGCAGAGATTTTACTTCTGAATCTAGTGCCGCCATAAGTATCTATTGATGATATCTGTTATTCTAAAGCTGGTTTAAAACCACCGATGCTCAAAAAAGCGTATTGAAGAAAATACCATCATCGGAAACAAACTTCATGAGGACAATTCTAAACGATACATCAAAGGTATTCTTATCAGGTATCTTCAAGAAGAAAAACTCCAAGTTATGGCTCACCCGTCACACTTGCCCTAAGCTATTCCTTCGTAATTGTGGTTATTCAGCTATGTTAAAAATAGACTTAATATCTATCCGAATGAAAGAAGTTTGATGAAAACAAGAACCAACTCGTTCAATTCACTATCACTTACGTGGTGAATACAAAAAACAAGATTTGAAAAGTACATTGAAATGATGAAGCTTTTATCTAACACCACAACGACTACTTCGAATATTTGTTGTAGAGACATCGATTTACATGTTTTTTCTATGATGAGTTAACGTTTTGAGTTACAAGAACTTTTTGATTCCCCTAAGTAAAATTCTACAAAGTTTCGTATCAGGTCTCAAAAGGAACCAAATCTTTATAGCGCGGTCCGAACATACACGCAAGACCCGTGCGATCCAAGCCCAACTGTAATGTCGTTTATATATAGATTCTATACCAGTAGTTATCATTATTCATAAATCCATATCCTAGACGTGCTAAACCGATGAATTATGCATCATATTTCCTGGCAAAGATGTTTTATTTTTCTATTTTCGCCATCCAATGAGTTAGCACGAAACACGCTGTGAACGAAACGAAAAAGAACGTCTACCTAATATTGGGGATGTTCATCTTCAAAGTATTGATATTAAATAAATGTTTCGTAGCGTTCACAAAATATTAACTATTGCATACTAACTCACTGGATAGACACATTTGAAAAAGGCTTTCACTGAGAATAATTGCACATTATTACCTCTTTTTCAACAAACTTGTTGCTTCTTATCAATTCACTCGTTAATCGACGTTGAAAAATCAGAGAATGTCTTACTTGCAACTTCGACTCTCGATAATAGCTTGTTCTCAAAGCATTTTTTCCCTAGATCTCTTGCTCACGTTTCAAACAACAAGTCTATACTCTATACGAACTTGCGTGTGGACTGATTTTTAGTAATCTCTATGTTCTATTCTATGAGTGGTATTTGAAATTCGGAAACATTTTTATCCTAGAGATTTTTTGATAATTTCAATTACTGTAAAACAGAAATTGAGTTAGACAATAATACACACAGCGAAGTTGGGCCGATGTTGTTTGAAAAGAATAATCCGTTGGGCAACATCACCCCTATCGAGGTCTGTTAGATAAATGTTGAACGATGGAACTTGAACAACGTATTTTTGTTGATCATTTATAGATATTCTCACGTATGACGTATCATGCACTGATGGGAATCGACGGAAATCGGTCAACACGAAAAATAATCATGAAATTATAGAATAAGCTGACTAAATATTTTCTAATCAAAACATTTTAGTACCAAGTAGACTAGAGTTGATATCGGTTATTTTTCTCACTATCTCCTTTGAATTAGCAAGGAAAATTTATCAATGACAAATCTTTACTGGAATGGACCTTCTACATAATCCCACCGATTGCGATTCATTTGTGGACTGTGATGCACTCGACTTTCCTTTTTGGGTCTGACGTGAAGCTTTTACTGTGCTTTAGTTAGATTCGAGAGTAATTATTGCGTGAAGATCTAGAAATAAAATGAGACGAGAGTATCCATATTGATGAACATGTTTAGTGATAAAACTATCAACTATAATAACTGAACAATGTTTGTTGAGCTTTGTTTCGTTATTCGATTCGCTGAAGAATAGTATACTTGTAGCAAACGATGGAGAATCATTATCACTAACAGTCAATCTGATGACAGAGTTTCTTGAAGCAATTTCGACTCTATTTTTTGTATTGATTTCTATAGTTTGAAAGGGAGAAAAAGGAAAACTGATATATTTACTTGATGAACACTAATACGTCTTAAACGATTAGTCAGTGCGAGAGAAAATCTATCAGTAAATTCATTATCTTCAGGATAATATTGTGTAACAAATGTAATTGCTGTTAATAATTCTGGATCACTGAATTTTCCTAACTAAAAGCAAGACAAACAAGAGAATTTTATCCGTAAAATTTCAATTGTTCTTTCATGACGTACAAAACTTATTAACAATGATTCCATACGATTTCGAGCATCATATGATTGTGCATATAAATCAACAGCATTACTATTTTCTTCGGTTACTAATTGACACATCTTTTGCAAGCCCAATGCAAATTCAGTTGATATAACATATTTATCAAATATTGCCAATAGATCTTCGATATTATTTGCTTCTTTAATATCCATTGAAAGCTTTGGATCAGATGGTGCACGTTCGGTTTTATTCGAATACGAAGGCTAGAAAATATAGAAGATTTTAACGTCGTATTCGGATATTCTTTCACGTTTCCCATACTTCATCGTTATGTTTTGTTAACGATCTTTCTTTGATTGGTTGTCTTGGTTTTTTTAACTTAGATTTTTCAGTATTGTCTGTTTTCGATGCATTAGCAAGTGATCGTTCATTGGAAACAAATGCCGAACTATCGAACAAGTGTTCAACATTGATTTTACTCGCCACTACTTTACGAGGTGTTTCTCGTTTCGATTGCTTTTGAATATTGGATATTGTAGCTTGTGTTCGTCGAGCTGAGTGTCGTCGTTGCTCTTCAGCTTCGTAATCATTGACATTGGATATATCGTTCTCGTATCGATCTTTTGTTGATAAAGTTGATACTAATCGTGATGGATCTTCGAATGAAGATGAATGAAGAATATTCGGTCGACGAGGGCCTGCTGGATTGGCAATTTCTTCGGATTGCTTGTCAGAGAATATTTTTTTTACATCAACTTTATGTTTCACTAATGGCGGAGATGGACGAGATGCGGACTAAAACATGTAAATCAATCAATGCAGTGAAAAAATAACAGAACTGTTTTCTATAAAGAACTTTGCTCACTTTCTCTGACGGTGCTCGTGTCTGAGCTACTTTTGTCTGATTGGAAAGTGGTCTTATCGATCTTAAGAGTGCAGTTGTTGTTGATGGATATGAAGATAATGCTACACGACCAGATGAAGCAAGAAATCGAAACATTCTAAGACTATTAACGTTGATAGACGTTAAAAGAGAAAATGATTGATATCTTGAAAAGGAATTAACACGACTGCATTCCTTTTTAAAATGTTTCAATTGGTTGTATGTCCATTCAATAGATGATCTCCTTTCTTCTCTCTCTTTCCGATTGGTCGACTAATTATAATTCATTTGATGTCATAAAAGGAATTAATTAATTATTCGAAAAATCCTATTTCTTTGTTCCACATATATTTTTCTATTGAAAGCAACACGTGTTCGAATGATTGTATTTGATAGGAAAAAATTTGTTCGTAAATCAAATATCATTGAAGAGGTTCGATTCTGAATTTCTATTGGTAGTTTGAATATGACCATTGATATTAGTCACAACTGTGCTTGTCTTTGATTTTTATCGATCTATCAATGATCGTTGTCAATTGTCTTACACATATACCAGTGAGTCGAAAACAAGAGCCTTGATGCGACAGATTTTAGTTTAATATTTCGTTTCCTGGACGTTTGATTTGTTGCAACGAAAAACATGTCCGATACTATTATTCTTTTCTCTTGTTTTTTTTTGTAGAAATAGCATTGATACTATGACGAAACAAACTGTCGTCGATGAATCTCTTCCATCTGTAGATAATACTGACGAAAAACAAGGAATTTGGTACGTAAAATTAATAAATAGTCAGATGATAATTCGTTTTTCGTTCGAACGTTCCTATCAAATAGGGCATCTATATTACGTGATGTTAAATCATCAACAAAAAAAGCACCGGCAACGAAATCACTGGTCGTTCTTGGTGACAATGAGAGTGGTCGTACAACATTAGTTGCAAAACTACAAGGCAACGACGATCCAAAACGAGGTGCTGGCTTAGAATATCACTATATCGATATTCGCGATGATGATCGAGATGGTATTAGACTTGTTTAATGTTATTTTTTGCGAGCAATTCTATTTCTCTTATCATTTAACTATGAATAGATACTCCCAAATTGGGTGTGTGGATACTCGATGGTGATGTGACATGTTCATCTCCGTTGCTTAAATTTGCAATTAAATCAGATACACTTGAAGATACCGTTGTTATTCTTGTTGCTAATATGACACAGCCATGGTCATTGTTATCAACAATAAAAAAATGGATAACACTCGTTGAAGAACATATCGATCGTCTTCACTTAGATTCGACACGTTTACACGAGATCCGTGAACGATTTCAGCATGATTTTCAACATTATACAGAACCAAGTGATACATCAATTATGATAACATCGTCATCATCAACAGCAACAATAAAAAGTGGAATAGCAGGCGGTCGTATTCCAAGTTCTGTTTCATCTGTTTCGTTAGCATCAGGTACAACGTCAGCAATTTTAAATAACGGCGAAGAACAAATTGTTTTACCATTACCGGAAGGTGTTCTAACAAAATCACTTGGAATTCCAGTTATAGTTGTCGTCACAAAAGTATAATTTAACATTAATGAGGCACTAACTATCGAAGTGAACATGTTGTTTTTCTTTGCATATGTTTAGTGTGATGCAATGTCAACTCTTGAAAAAGAAAACGACTACAAAGATGAACAGTTCGATTTTATGCAATATCATTTAAGAAAATTCTGTTTAGAATGTATGATCGAGATTTTTCGTTTTCTTTCAAAGTTATAATTTGTAATTTCTATTTAGATGGTGCTGCACTATTTTATACATCTGTTAAAGAGAAAAAGAATATTGATAAATTATACAAATACATTCTTCATAAATGTTACAGTTATCCATTTACATCGCCTGCTGCCATTGTTGAGCGTGACGCTATTTTTATTCCAGCTGGTTGGGATAATCCGAAGAAAGTTGATATTTTATTAGAAAATCTTCATCGACTCAAAGCAACCGATCAGTATTCAGATGTATTCGTTAAGCCTGTTATACGACGGGTAATTTTGATTTTACGCATACTGTCATTTAATTGAATAGTCATTCGAGACCAAAACAAACTCGAACTATTCTTAGAATTATTTCTCTATTCAAGGATTGTATGAATTTCGTATTTTCTCAAACAATCGAAGACTAATGCGTCGTACGTTCGATGTAGACAAATGCTTTAGAAATTGCCAAGTTCATAGCACAGATTTCTTTTCCACGAAAAACAAGTTCCAAGAGAAATAGTTTGATTACGTTTCATACGAAATGGTGCACAGTTAAAAAAATGATTCACAACTAGTTAATCATCGATAATCCTGTTGACTCACAATTATTTGCTCGATCACTCAAAACTATTTTTGATTTTTCTAATAATCGATATGTAACAGTCGATTCAAAATTGACTTCGAGTCTTTTTCATAAACATCGTTCAATAGCTCCACATCGAGAAGAACAATGTCGTGTATAGTGTTTTCGATTTTTTATACATTTCTATACATACTTCCATCCACTTGCATTTCTCTTGACTGTTTCTTTTTTTAAATTCCTCTATGTTCGCAGCCATTGCAACGTGATAATGAGATTATTACAGCTGAAGATGATCAAGAATTTTTATCACGACTTCAATTAACACTCAATCGAGCGGCATCACCAGGACGAAATGTAAGTGTGCACGAATCATGTTAAACAATATTTAAATCATTTCAACGGCGTAGGATGAAAATGCAACACCTGTACTAACACGAAACGTGATGACATCAGGTGTCAGTAGTGGAATTATTTCCCAGACACCATCGATGCCTGGCCGATCGCGAAATCAACCGGTAGATTGAATGAATATATTTTCTTCTAGTCAAGATATCATACATGAAATATATTTATTTTCAGAGTACTTCATCCGGCGGTACTAGTGCCGCAGCAAATGAAGGCGCCTTAGCCAATTTTTTCAACAGTCTTTTAACACGAAAATCAGGTGGTCCAGTTACTCCAACATCTGCCAATTCGCCTGTCAGTCAACGGCAAAGTAAGTCGATTACATGTTCTTCTTGAGCAACAATTTTCCAATTGAACTAAAAATCTCACAAATAAAATTCAATACACGAACATAGATTGGGCGAACCATAAGAAATAGTCACGATTTACATTGTATATTGGTAAAATTAAATAGTTTTTATTTTTAAAAGAACATGTATATATATTACAAAATGCTGCGTGAAAAACTAAACGATCGACAGAGAGAAGCCTATTTTATTTCAAAATTTTTTGTGTCAGTTGAATTAACATTGCCCTGAAGATCGTACAGCTTTTCACGTTTTAGCTTTTGTGGTATATTTTATTCTTCTACAAAATCTATTTGAAGATAAAGCAATGACAATGTAAACTGTAGCCATTTATTATCTACCATTTTTCTTATCAGAATTTTCTACTTTATCGAACGCAGAACTTCCCGCTGTAAACCGTTCATAACATAGAAATATTCTCATGCCTCTGAAATAGACATAACGTCGCTGTAGAACTTGTCAATTTCTAAAAAGTATAATGAAAATGAGTTGATTACAATCAATAAGTATTGAAGTCTTTAGATTGTATTTCAATTGAAATGTTTATTAGATTAAAGAAATGTTCCAAATCACCGAACACACCTCATGATTGAGAATAGTTCTTTTAGCTTGTATTTTCGATGAATGTTTTTCAATCTACCCATGTTGATCGAGTTATCGTTTGACTATAATTTTCAGTCATTAAAGAAGTAATGTTCGACAGAATTTTCCATCCGGAGCAACAATTAGAAATGCTCATAATAAAACACATAGAACTACAAATGATAATCAAATGAAATATCGAATATTTCAATATACTGCACGATTACCATTTCATCTTTTGTATCATGTAAAATCATCATCATAGTCTGGCATATTGAATTCCGCTGAAGAATTCAATTTCGCGTAGTTTACGTTTTTAGAAAAGCCTGATAATTTCATTTGAAACTAAAATTATGATAGAATAGAACATATAGAAAAGAAGTTCAAAGCATATTATTCACAACCGATACAGTAAACCTGTAACTTATTGTCGTGTGTCTTCTAATCATTGTTTTAGAGCAAAATAGCAATCGTTCTTGAAGTCTATTTTGGGATTTCTATCAATAGATTACTTAAATTGTCTGCCGAAACGATACATCCATACATTCATGAGGATACTTTTTCAAGTGTTCGCATGCGACTTGTATGGTATCAAGTCAAATAAAAGCCTCACTCGTTTATTCTAACATGAAATGTTAAAGTATTTGCACATTTGTCAAACACTACTAGACTGTCTTGTGGATTTATAAACCAATCAAACGTTTTCGTTGTTCTTGAAAAGAACCAAGTTTGAACTAAAACTTTTTGTACTAGATTTATTTTCCTCGAAACGAATCTGAGAAGGAGAAAACGCTTATGTATTAAACTTGAACACTAACGAGATTAGCATTGGTAAAAGTTTTAGATTCATTCTTGACAATTTCATCAAAATCAGTTTAAGCAAGAAATGTTTTTCACTATGCAACATAATCACCCGGCATCTTTTGCATTATGTTTTCAAAATACGTCCTGTTTATGCCCCGAACATCATCAGTTAACATGTTTTTACTCATTTCACTTGTGATGAAAAAACAAAACGGAATAGAAAATTGTAAGTGACGTTGCTCGATAATGCTGTTGCATCACATTTTATATTACATTTGCAGCAATAAATCGAAAATGTTTTCGAAATATGAATGTTTCAAAAGTAACATCTCACGAAAAGCCACCGTATGTCAAAAGCTTGATCTTCTCGAGAGTATTTATTCGAAATAGATAATTTCTGTGCAGGAACCTACTGTATCGGTCATGCATACATGCACGAAATCTCCTTGTAAACTATGAATTCAATATCAACAAATAATTTTGTGTGTTGTGAATTTTTCTGTTGAGATATTGAAGCATCTGGCGAGAAAGAAAACCATCGGAATCACATTGACACGTATCGTATATACGATGAGATTTTCTCGTCAGTTACCTCATTTATTTTACTCTCAATACCAGTTGAAGATGATTTGTATGAAAAAGTTAGCAGTCATCATAATACTTTATCCTATATAGTATGTGTGGAATGCCATCTTTCTAGCTCCATCCCTAACAAGCAAATACAACAACGGCTTAATAAACTAGACCAGATAAAGACGTTTCAAAATTTCGATTGATTGTTAACTAGTTAAGTTAAGAGAAGGTCTTCACGACATCATATATAATATGATACGTTTATTTTCGGGTATAACTATTTGCTTATTTCGCTTTTCATCGTCTCATCTTCTGAAATTGTTCTTTTTACTTCTTATGATTTGTACACGGGGAACGACCAATGCTTTTTATCCTGATTAGGAAAATAAAACATCTATAACCAGTAAATATTCTTCGATTTCAGATCCTGACAATACTGCTGCTGATTCGACTTCGACAGCTAGCCAAAGTAAATCATTCATTATTGCACATCAAACTCATATTTCTTGTATATATAACGAGAGGCGCATAAACAATGAAACACTTTTGTCATGCTTTTTTATTCGATGTAATTAATCATCCAACATTTTCTATTATTTTGGCAATTAACCGAACGAACGTTTTACTTGACACTCATAATCATAAAACTGGAAAACTACCGAATTTCTCATCCATCGTCTAATTCATTTTGTTTGATGTTGTCGAACGAGTCATAGCAACGTGTTTGCATAGATTGTATATTCTTACAGAAGAACGAATGGTCAGCACACAAAAATGGTTTAATAGAAGGAGAGCATAGTCTTGTAAAAGCAAAAACTTAGTTTCGTTTTACATTGAATATGTTGAATGATCAATGACATTGCGAAAAAGAACGTGTTACAAAAGTGATTGATTGTTCATGTGCCACTCGTTATGCATAATATTCCTTTTGCATGTTACTTTTAGATTCGCAAAAACAGCAAGAGCAATCTTAATCACAACCGAATCTTTTCTTTTTTTAATTGTTTGTCTCATGCCTTCTCTAAAAACAATAAAATACACTATAGATATGGTTCATAGTCTAAATAGAACGATAAGCAAAACTAAATCATTCAGCCAATGCAAGACTTGAAAGATATACGTCTATAGACGGTTTTTTCTATGAAGCAATTTATCGTATAGAACATCGAAGGAACTATTCATAGGCAACAAAGACACATGACTGCATTGAACATATTTTACAGTTTGTTTATATTTGAGAAATCATTCCGATGATGTCATTCTCAGCAACCGATTAAGATTACGTCGTGGTCGTACTCGAATACGACGTATCAATCAATCTTATTTCTCTACGCATAACAATTATCATCGTTGTGTGAATGTCAAATTTCTAACGAGTTTGGATTCGTTTCACAAAAATCTCTCGTCATAGGTATCAAACATTTCAGTTGCCTAGTTACTTCTCATCATACTTTACATGAATATCTGATTAAATATTTCAATACGAACAAATCAAATCTTCTTCGACACTTCCTCAATGATCATTGACCTACTATTAGATTAAGACAAATAGAACATACGATTCAAATCGTAATAAAAAAAAGGACACGTTTAGTTGTCCTTAGTCGTGTCACAATAAAATACAAATGTAGAACTATTTGTATTGCGTGCATGACAGTGATTCGAATTGCTTTTGTTTTTCGAACGAGTCTATGTTTATTGAATTTCTCATATCGAAAATGGTTCATCGAAACTCGGATAAATATTCGAACGATTTAAAACCTACACAATTTATTCGAATCATTTGATGAATATAGCAAGAGTAGAGCTCATTTTTTCATACTGACACCTATCAAATTAATATTATTCAATGGTTAGAAATGCACGAGACATGGCGCCTTCATAAAACCTAGTGCAGTGAAAACTGTTCGTCTATCTATGTTTATACAAAAATCATTTGTCGAGAATTACATTTTTCTTTATACGACGATGTCGTTGTAAACATAGAATATTCATTTATGATATTTATTGTTGATTTCATTGACTCGAACTCGAATGAGTCCCACACATATCTATATTCAATTCGATGACGCTGATAGAACAGAATTCCGACTAAAGCGATCGTTCACTACAAGCATAGACAATGTGATCACTCGAATGACAACATATGAAGTGTTTTCATTGTGCAATCATGTTAATCGATACAATGATTTATTTTCTTCTCTAAAACAAATGATAAAAACAACGACGACACATATTGTCATTGTTCTTGCTGTTGATGTTCTCGAACATTGATTTATTTCGATCGTTCACGCATACGTCGTCGTTTACGTTTGAGTCGTCGCATTCGTTTCTTACGCCACTAAAATTATTCGATGTCAAAATAAATCCAATTCAATCATCATGTTAAAGATCGTGAAAATGAATTGACAAAAAACTTACCTTGGCTCTCATGATGAAGTCAAAGAATCAGATTGTTACAAACTGAGTATCGTCTAAATCGTACTACTTATTGCTGCAATCTATCTAGAAGGCAGTACAAATTCATTCATCGACACACAAATATAGAATTCAATTGTATTTCAAGAAAGTCTTAGAAAATTTAAATACAATAACATAACAAAAGAAAATGATCTTGTCTCGATATAAAGTACATGAAAAAAAGGACATTAGCTATATTTATGTATATGTTTATCTATATTTCCTGTTGTTTATCATGAATATCACTTTGAAAGTGATTGAATGCATAAGTAAATACAAGCATAACTATATAAATATACACGTAAAAGACGAATAATAGACTATTTGACTATAAGGAACGAATGTTACATCCGACTTATGTTGAGAACAAAAAAAAATCGTTTTGAGCTGTGATCTATTAAATCTGATCGGTGCCATCTGTCGATGTTGAAGAATCATTACGTCTGACTTCGATGTTTCATACAAAGAGAAATACAAGAATTAAAGAGATATAGCAATATATAGAAAAGTGAAATAGAAGGTTGTCTTAATGAAAAATGATTACTGTTCTAACAACAATCAGAGAAAGAAAAACGAATCAATAAAGATTACAGACGAGACGATTTAATTTTATTCTGTTGAACACGTATCTGTTGTTTATCTGATGAATTAGATCCACGTACAAACACTTTTGGTTGCCCTTTTGACTGCCGTTGTTGTTGCTGTAAAGAAGTTAATTCACTACCTGAGACTGCTGATGAAGATGCAGGTTGACGATGATGGTGATGATGCAAACCGTGTGGTCGAGGACCATGACACTGAAAAAAGAAATTTCGCATCTTCTTACATGTCAATAAATCACATACGCCACGTTTCAATGAAAGAGTTCGAGCTGGTTTTAAGCGTGGATTCGATGATGGAGTATGAACAGAACAAATTTTTACAAAAATACTCATAAAACCAATTAGACTTAATATACCAAGTATGAAAGCCCACCAATATTCCTAAAGAAAAGGTAGAAAATTATTCGATATGTTCTTCTATGTATCTATTAAAACGAATGAACCAAACCTGAGAAAGTTGAGTAATAGTCCGAATGTTTTCTTCATTAAGCAACATGTTTTTCAAACGAGTCAAAGGTCCCTCAGCATCAACAGCGCGACATTTTCCAAAAACATCGCAATAACCCGCTGTGCCTGAACAAGCATGTCCTATATGATATGAAATATTTTCTAGAAAAATTAAATTTTAGATGAAAATTCTTATGACAAACCAGGTCGATGCTTGTATCCAAAACCGCTTATGCTATTATTGTTCGGCATGCGAAGAGAAAGCGTATCGACACATGAATTCGTTCGAGCTTTAAAGAAAAAAACGAATCTTTACTTGACATTAATTTTCAATAATCTTACTATCAAAACATCCAATATGACATAAATATTCTCGATCCACATCTCGTTGTCTTAATGGATCCTCAACGTTGGGAATCGTTAGAATACATTCAGTTTTATTAATCAATGTACATATACTTTTATTGCATTCCTATGATTATTGTACATAGAAATTATTTATGTTAAGTGAACTATAAAGAAAAAACAAAGGTTTTTTTTTCTAATACGAACCCCTCGATCACATAATTGAGTGTTTTGATTACATAACGTATCTAATGGTTTAAAGAATTGTGTATCATTAAGAGGACATGTTGCTTGAACGCCACTAGAACAAAAGTAGATTAAATAAAGTTGTACAAAATATCTCAAACGTTAGTTACGAGGAAAGAAAAAGACAAATTTTAACTAGGACGTTTCTTTTTTTATTAGCACAAGATCATCTTCCTTCATGGCGTCTCGTAACCAACAGCTTCAACCTGTAGCATGGTTACTTTGGAAATCGTGATTAATTCTCAGAGCTAGAAAGTGTCTGGAGAAATACGATGCCCACTGGAAATCTGTGGACGTCATTGTAATTATGATCACTTATCATAATACAACGAAGGTCATGTAATAAGATTCGATATGAATTCTGATTGAGGATATTATGTAACACACTGTATTATACTTATGTCACAAGGTCCTTCAAGTAAATTAAACGTCTTTGTACATTATCCAGTTTGTTTCCTCGTTAGGAATCAGAGAAATTCGATCGCAAATCATCGTTTCTTTTCTAAGAATATTGCCTTGAAATTTCTGACATTGAAACAACTAATCGAAATAAAACAATGCGTTATTCCATTGTTTCACTGTTCAGATTTTAGTCATTTGTCAGTTGCATGAAATTTATTCTTTGATATTCAATGTAGAAAATGAGACATTTCTCAAATTCACTTGGTAGATAGAACTTTTAACATACGTTCACTTCTACGATGATGACAATCAAATGAATAAAGTCATCATTTAACGATGCAGAATTTTTAGTACTTTTAAAAACTAGTCGAATAAAAGAATCTAACAAAGACTGTAGAAATAATATTAAACGGAAGAATGCACGTTCTAACTCCTAAAATCAAGTCTTGCCGTTNGCGAGCATTGCCGTATTTTGTATACAATGTAAGAAAAGATGTTCACTGTTATAAAACCAATCTTGATTTTCAAAGTTCGAATACATCGATCAGTAAAGGAAAATTCTCTTCGAACAATATACTACACAACTAGAAATACACTTGATTCAGTTCTATAAAAATCAAGTAAAAACATTTCAACAAATATCAAGGTTACGTTTCTTTCTAGTCAATACTTGAGCCATCGAAAAAAGAAAATATTAACTCTATTATCTGCCTACTCAGTGTAAAACATCGAGTTTTGATAAGTGCAATGCAATTGTTGAACCTGACATATTTCAAGGACATCAAATGTGCAGCTGGCTAGTGAATACTTATCAAAGAAGTGAAGCCATGCTTAGAAGAGCATTACGTCATATTTTTTACAAAGAGAAAAAGTTAAAATTTTGCATAACCTACTAACAAAAATCAAGACACATTATCGTTTCTCCTCTAGAGACTATCAATAGGAAGACTATCACATTTTAGCAAAAGTTAGATCACATTTAGTAAGAGCAGCTTACTCATAATCTTGACGTGTTTCCTTTGGGAAAATACAGAAGTCATATTGATTAGATATCTTTAATCTATAATTCCATGTTTTATGGGATTCAACTATGATATATTCGTTTTTCTTTCAACAAGATCCATCCGTAAAGGACGAACAAGTAAATACTAAAATTATGAGAGAAATTTTGAAAAGAAAATCGAAACCCGAACTTCGATACGATACTAACATTGGTCAATTGAAACTTGAGTTCGATCGGATATTCGATGTAAAACAAAGGGGTTAGATCGCTTTTATTACTATTGAATACGAACAATGAAATCAAAAAACACTTTTCAATTGTACAAACGATTTTCTTTAATTACTGCTGATATGTAAATATATATAGATAGATAAAGATAAAGAAGTCAGTGGTATATTCATCTACTACTATAAAAATACAATCAATCATCAATCGATTGGAAGAATCGTTTATTTTGTTTTCTATTTAACTTCGACTTACTCGCATCGAACATCTCCAATGCAATCTTGACTAGCCTTATCTTTATGACATATATGTGAAGTTGAATGAAATGTACATTGATCAGAACAGCATGGACCTTTGGATGGACTAGATAAGTAAAGACAGATGTAGAATTGGAAATTTTTAATCTATTGAATATTTACCTGCAACGAGCACCCGGTTTTAATTTACAACCTAATTTAGCATCAGGACCACCAGCTGGATAACAACAATCATCCGTACATTCAGATATAAAACCACAATCACACTCTTCATCATCTTCAACATTTCGATTTCCACAATATCCAACTTGTGAACATTCTATTAATGGAAGAAAAACAACTACAATATTCATAACTTGATCAGAGCCATTTTCCATCGTACCTGTTAAACAATTGATTTTCCCAACTAGTTCATTTTTAACAGATATAACAACTGGTCCCATTTTTCCCATACTACAATTTGAAAATTTATTATTGTTTTCTTCAAGACCAGTTGTCGCACGTCGATACATTATGTAATGACCAAACGTGCCATCGCCGCCACACTTTTCATCATCGTGCTAAACAGTCAATGAAAACAATTAAATCGATGAACGAAGACATATCTCTTTATAGTCTATATCATATACGAACCTCGGCACCTAGATTGTGTCCAACTTCATGAGCAAACGTCAGTTCTGTCATCAATGATGATGTTCGTGAATTATGATTGATAATAGTTATCATTCCTGTATTAAGGGTTTTCGTCACACGTTGTCCTTCGTAGATATCTTTTGCTGGTTTTTCACAAATACCACCACGACTATCTAAGAATGTGAAAGACAAATGAAAATTATTAGCCAACATTAACTTCATTGAAATGACAACATACTTGATGCAGTACTGCCCATCCATGCTAAACCTAATGTACCATCGCCGAAATCCCGTGCAGCAAATATATAGGCTAGACAATAATCGGCAAAATTTTCCGCTGAATGCCATGTTAGTAGAACGTTTGAATCAAGAAATGTTCGACAAATGTTTGTTTCACTTGTACTTAAATTTTTATGTCCACAATCATCAGGTGTTAAGATCTAGAGTAACAACATTTAAATTCTCAAAAATTGAAAATGAACAGAAGCAAATTTAAGAGCAACAATGAATGCAATACATAAATCAGAATCTTCTTGATAGGTATGATCAGCAGAGTTCATAGATTTTATTTGAAAAGAGATACTTTCATTCTCACTATGGTACAAATGTTAAACAATCGACGAGCCAATCAATCTCAATGTCTGTTATTCTAATCATCTCTCAAGAACATTTTCTATTTTCATTTCATTGAATATCATGGACGTAAATCTTTTTCTCTAATCCGATTCCTGTTCAAGTTTACCACGCAATGGTTAGAAACAATTAGCAAGCAGTTAAGTCGTTCGATGAGAGTAGGTACACTTAGATTCAAATGTTATCATCAAAGGGGAATACCCTAAGAAGTTTATGAGAGACAAAAGACTGATAAACATATTCTATGTCATGCATCTCTAAGAAAAATAACTGAACACTAGAGATTACACATGCTGTTTAATGAGAATATATTTGTACTATACTTTGTCTCTGTAGTTTAAGTTCTGTCTACATGGTTAAATCGAATCTGTGCTCATCATTCTGTCGTTAACCTTTGCGTAACTCAATCGATCTACGTCGACTATTGATGAATGTCTAAAATGTTCAGATATAAAGTTAATGTCATCAGCGTGTTCGATTGGCACTTTAAAGTTGCAGGATGAAATATATCTATTCATCGATCTTAGAGTTTAAACTTTCGATCATATGTAAAGTTCATTCTAACATGATTTAACTGATGCAGCATAGAAATTCGAAAATTACTTTGGCTAATTCAATGTAAAAAGAAACGACGTACTCGAATTCGTTTTATTCTTAATGTAAATCTATGCAGAACATCACCATTCGATTCAAATTTTAATGAACGATAAATCGCATTTGCTGCTGTTACTGTTCGATAGAGAAATGTAACAATGGCATGAATCGTTGGTTCTTTTTCCTATTCGTTCAAACGAAAAGAATTCATAGTCATCATAGAAATAAGAGAAGTTCTTACATTAAGGCCTTCGTTTTTATAGACAACATCCCAGAGTGTTGGATCAATGCGTATATAGATATAACAACAAGTACGTTCTCGTTCATTCTTATTTATTGTCTGCCGTCTGTTTCGTGTATATCGAGATTTAAAATCTATTTCATCATCAATGGATCGTCTAGTTTCTTTCTTCATATTTTCTCGATTTTCATTTTTATCAAGTCCACAAAAAGATAATGATTCTTCATCGTCATTCATTGCAGCACGTTTCGATCGAAATGCATTATTACTATTAAACTTCGTCATATCAACATCAAGTGCATTGTAAATAATCGATGGGCCTGTGTTAACTAGACTGATGCCATATTTACGAGTTGGTTCAATATGCCACGTTTCATTGGACATTTTAATTGTACCATCAAACCAATTTGAATAAAATCCACCACTAACATAAGATGAACTTGGATGATCTAGAAACACCGAACATGTTCTATTCTATAATAAACATGTTCAATGAGAAGATCAACTTACCTAGCACGTAACCATGAAAAAGAATAGAAGAATTTACACGAATAAAAGTGGACGAATCCAAATGAATGTCAGCATCGGAAGCAAAAAATTCATCTGTGTTTTTTAAAACTAAAGTTATATTTCTAAACAAACAACAGAGAAAAACTTTATTGATAACAAGCAGATCGACAAATGTACTTATGATCTAATTCTAATGTAAGAATACGGTCAGGATTATTTTCAATGATGGAACGTTTTCGTCGATGTGTACTTGCTTTCGTTTCATCGTGAATCGCACGAATAACACTGTAACGTTTAATACCAAATGATGAAAGATAATCAGCATCAACTAAGATCAATGCGAATATTTCAATAGAAACGAAAGAATATTCATTATTTCTTTTTACCTAGTCGAATATATTGATATGGCCATAGGATTCCGAAGGAAAATAGAAGAGTGAGCAGCCACCGCATTCATTCAGCCGTTATTCTTTCAATATCTAAAACTATTAACAGCTATGTAATACGGTTTATAGAGTATTTCAAAGAAGACCTTGAACGATAATATTCGTTAATGATCGCTCATTGATTTTACTCGAGATATTACTATACAGAAAAAGAAAAGAAAATTACATACGTGTCCATCAATGAACAATATATTAGAAAGTTATAACGTTCATATAACAACTGAAACAGAGGTCATCTATACTTATAATTAAAAGAAGGTAAAAGAACAAGAACGTGATATGGTATACTCGATTTCAAGTCACGAACGATTAGCCAGCTGATGAGAATAGGAAGAAAGAAAGAAAAAAAAACGGCTTCATTCTTGACAACCAATCAGAAAATCAGGCACGTAAAAATAGCACTTTTTCAAATTGTAGATGTTTAAAAATTTCATCCAAAACTGTTTCTTGAAAATCCTAAGAAAAAGAACAGTGATGTGTAACGTTTTTGCTGAGCTAACTAACGCCATCTATACGAGTTTACATCAAGAATTTAATCGAATTTGTATTAGAATTCGCATATTCCTTTTGTTTTTCTTGCTCTACGAAAATACGAATCACCTGAATGATCAAACGAAATTTGATGATGACGACAACCGTTCCAACTATACTGATAGCTATTTGACTATACCATTGTCGAATCTAAATATGTTAGATGCCTTCTTCTTCATGCACTTTTCTTTTTCGACGCTTGTTATTTATTATGTATTCAACAGTGTAGAAAGAACTTATTGCTTACCTCGAAAATCTTTATCTATCGATTGATTGTATTCATTTTTAGATGTCAACACCATCATTTTTGGAGCAGTTAACTAGTAGTGTATCAGTTTCTTTGGTGTCCATTGTTTCAGTGGTCACATTGGCTGTTATACTACTTTTTACAATTGTTAGTCGAGTTTTCTTTTCATCATCAGCCAAAGCAAGTTCTTCTTCGAAACAAACTTCAAATAAAGATAAGAAAGCCAAAGTAGCTAATACGAAAAAACAACAAGAACAAACAGAAGCAGCATCTTCTACTAAGAAGAAGAATAATAATAAAACCAAAAAGAATGCAACTGCTACACCACCATCACCAGTGAACAATGCTGCTTCATCCTCGTCATCGTCATCATCAATAACAAGTTCAGAGTCCGAAGAAAGTGAAAGTGAAAAACGAGTAGAGACTGTCAAATCAACAAAAAAGGTATTCATTAGAGTTCCATATCAAGAATAATACTAATCTACCATTTATTCATTTAGCCAATACAACAAAAAAAAATATCAGTTGATAAAACAGTTGTTCCTACTGATGAAAAGATCAAAGTTAACAATTTAACTAATGTCCCGAAAGTATCATCACCGAAACAGCAAGCAGCAACTAAACGTAATGAAAATGTTGATGAAATACAAAGTGCTGACGGCAAAAAGAAACAATCGAAACCTGTTGAAACAAATGCATCTAATAAACAACAGAAAAAAGGTATGGTAAAATTTTAAGTGAACTAATACGATTTGATCAATTCATGTCAGGTGAAAATACCAATAAAGTCAATGTAACAACTTCCAATAAAAAACAACAAGCCGCCATTAATCCGGAAGCGCCTAAACCAAAATCAGTTGACGATGCAGTTGAAAGCGATCATGAAGATGAAGGTCAATGGCTTACACAAGGCAATAAACAGATTAGCAACCGCAATCGTAATAAATCTAAAACTGAAACACCAAATTCGACTACTCAAGAATCGCTACCACCGTCATCAACATCAACTCGTAAGACGACATCAGAAAAACGATCAACACCAATCAACACACCTTCATTATTATCGTCAACAGCCAAGAAAAATGAATCGGATGCCGATAAAATAGTAACATCAAGTAAGCCTACTGTTGTTACACCACCGCCACCACTACCACCGATACAAGAACCAATTGAAATATGTCAATTATTACCGACAGCTGAAAATCGTTATACTGCTACTGATAGCTGGTGGAAACAAACGTTAAATAAACAACAAACATTTTCTATTGATGATATTGGTGAATGGCCTGAACGTGAACAAGACGAACAATATATTGTTCAAGTTAAGCGTATTGTGCCAATGAAAGCTCAAAATAAAATAGCCCTAAGTGAAAAAGATATTAACGTTGACGAAAACGATTTGATCAATAATTATACAGAAGAAAAACATGATGAAGTATAGATTTTGCTCTAAGGTTTCAAACAATCTATTCTTGCAAAATTTTCATTTAGAAATTCGATTCGAACGAACAGGTCGACTCAACATGGACCGTCGCAGGTAATAAACAATAAAGAACATGAAGATTGTAGGACTACTGATTTGATTCCGTTCGTCTAGGTGAATCGAGTACAACATCACAGTCGAAAAAGAAACCAAAGCGTGCACTTCGAATACCTTAGGCGAAGAAAAACAATGGAAGAAAAGAAGTTTGTTGTTTTATTTTAATTTTATTTCTGATTATATTTATCTGTTTTTTCTTTCTTAAACAATACTGGTTTTTGCCATATGTATTTGTTTGTTTTTGAAATAATTCTAGTACTTCGATTGCTTTTTGTTCTAATCACTGAAAGATTGAGGATGATTTAAGTACGCTTTTGAGTTTGTGAGATTCCTTTTCGTTTTATTCTTCTGTTCTTTTCTTCTTCATGATTCATGAACAAGGGCTATGGGGTCTAAGGTTATTCATTGTGCGTGTTTTTTATCGTAAGTTTGTTTTGCTATTCGGAGGTGGTTGGCCGCGTGCAATCTACATTATATAGCAGCTTTAAGTCGTTCTTCGGTAGATCACATTCTTCAACAGTAAGTTTATTTATCGATTTTCACTCTTATTGTTGTTTTTGTTGGTCGGAGTGATAGAAAAAAAAATGGAAAAAAGAAGTAGAATGAAAGAAGGAAAAAATAGTTGTTGCCTGATAATTTTGACACTTCCGATTTTAGTTGTTTATGCGTTTGGTTTATTTTTCTTTCTCTCATTGTTTTTTTTCTTCTATATAACTATTGTTGTGTTGTTTCTCTTCTATCTTTTCTTGTTACTTGTAGTTCTGGAAAAGTAAAGCTAAACATCAAAAACTGAATTTTTTGTTGATACTTGAAGATAGTTCTCACACTTGTTGCTTGATTTTACAACAACATAACAAGACATTGTTGTTGTTGTTGTTGTAACAGAAGGGTTGAATCGAAAAACAATTGTTTAGTTGAAACTTAAAACTTAAATAAAAACCAAAGTTTCCTTTACAGTCAGTGATTGACAATTGTTTTGATTGAAAGATAAATCAAACGATGGCTTAGTTTCATGATTATCATCATCCGTTGCTATTTATATTGGCTCATGAAAAACGATCTATAATTTATTTGTAAACTTGCTATTGAAATCTATGGCGTGATTTCTTCATGAAGACAAAAAAAGAACATTTCAATGGACGGACATTCCTGTTTCTGTATGGATTCGATATAGGTTGATGATTGATTTGTTTCTTTTGTTCGATGTGAAAAGGATGGAATTCAAAGTCTACATATTCAAGTGATTGTGTCTTTGAGTAAACTGCCTTATCCATAAATTTTATTCCGAAGAATAGCGCTATTTTGTAGAGGTTTAAATAAGCTATCGAATCATATGTAAATCAATGTGGACCACTACTTTGACAACGTCATATCAAATTAGAAATGCTAATAGAGTAAGAAAAAATGTTCATTTAAAATCTGGGTATCGATGATCTACTTTCTTATTGAACTATATGTTGTAGCTGGAACGGGCATTGAAGAAGTAATTCGAACGAAAATCGACTTGTGACTCTTCGCATTGACTATTTAAAAAATAACCATCTCAATTTCGACATAGAACTAATTTCAGTGCTTAACGATCTTCATCGTTTACGTGCTTTTGTGCATATTTCATTGTCGCCAACACCATGATAAAATCAGTTTTATGATGTCCCGATTTTTATTGGGAATTCGTCGTGTGATTTTCGAAATCTGTCCTGTCTCTCTTTCTGCCTATGAATGAAAGAAATAGTGGAGACAACTAAATTAGTAGTCATGTCGAGTAAAGGATTGTTTAGGAAAAAGAAACTGGTACATAAATGGAAATCACGAGTATCATTAAAAAAGAAATCTATCCATCAATCATCGAAATCTATACTTTCTGACCAGGTACGAAATTCAACTCCGTCTATGAGTGATGGTTCAAGTGGGATGAATCCAAATCGTTCAGTCTGTTTAAAGTCTCTGTCTTGAACAATATAAGCTTTATGTACATAGAAAATAAAATCCTAGGGCTCATTGAATGTGCGTTTCAATCATTATTGTTGGTATGAGTGTTGAGAATTATAAAACAATAAATATTTTATGTTTGTGATGACATAGATAGACTGATCGAAAATGTAGCTCAAATTTAACATTTTGTTTGACCAAACCAAATACGTAAAGAATAGTAAGATTCCCAATAGACGAAATCTTTTTCTCTATCGATTAGTTCTCGTATAAATTCTGACCAGGGCATTGATCGATCAGAAGAAGCTAAAAGTGTGAGACTCCACAATTGTTCATGCCGATCGAGAATCACTTTCATACTCATTATGTCTTTTACAGTTACTTCTAAATATTTAATATGATTTGGAATAATGGCACAAATATTGTCCATATTTATACTATCACCACACGATGCATACGGATGAATGGCGAGTGTACTTAGATTATACGCTAATCCCATCAAAATATGAATGTTGTGTAACGTATTATGAATAGATTTGTGATTTAAATCAGGATTAATAGTAATTTTATCAAGATGAGAAAGGTCGACGATTTTCGAAAGGAATTGAACACATTCTATTGACCATTCTTGATCCACATCAATTGTTAGTTTAGTTAGATTGCGAAACAAGAACTGAACTGGCATGGTGTTCTATAAATAAAAGAAAATAGTTCTAAAGCCAATAATCTGAGTTGGAAAATTTTATCTTTCTAATTTAAAAAACAACGCAGACCTATGCTAAAAAATTACTCAAACATGTTCGAAGAGCATGAATCATCAAATTTCGAGCTGAATATCTCTGTATACATAGACTTCACCATTACTATCTAGTAACATGCACTCGAGTGAAAGCATCTTTAGTGCCATATTTTAATTTTAACTCTTTTCTCTTACAAAAAGAACATTTGCTATGAGAAGTTTATCTATCAATATGAACATGTGTTTTCAAGCATTCTAAACTGCAAAGTTTGAGCACTGCTATAAAAATCAGTCGATGAAAACATTTTCAGCAGTTCCATGTTCACTATAGACAGAATTCGAGTAGATCACTCGGATCGTTCAAACACAACGACGATTAGAAACTAATTCGAAATAAACACTTCTACAAAAGCAGGGCAATTTTCATCACTCGATCAAAATAGATACACGTACTCTCATTGTTGCAACACCAGCCATAAGTTTCGTTAAAGTTAAATTTATCGTATGTACATAGTCGGTTAGTGTTGAATCGTTGTACATTCTATTCACAGAAGAATACGAAATTTTATTCGCTTCACATTCATAGGTGAAATCCGTTGTGCATAGAGGTATCGTGTAGAGCATAATCTGATTGAGATAATCAATGTAATCACAGGTGACGAACCATCGTTTCTCTTCGAGCCAAAACGGTGTTTGAAATCTCGAGACAAGTAATTGAATATCTGTCGATTTATAATAAACATTGTACATATTGGTAAAGAAGAACTCGAATTTCTGCAAGAGAGATAAATAAGTACCAATCAATTTCTCCCAGCGATATCCATCGGCTATCGTTTCGAATGAATCTGGCGAATCGACGACTTTTAAATGGATCAATGACGGTGTTAAACACAAAAGTGATGTAAGTTCACTCATCATCATTCGACTATCAGTTAATATTAACGAAGTTAATTGTTCGTAGAAGATAGGAATCGACAATGTTGCAACTGTGTCATTGATTTGATGCATTGAACAATGATTTAATGTCAAAGTTTTTAAGTTCGGTGTTTCTTGAAGTATAGTGCAATATTGTTTTTGTGTAACATACATCAACGTAAGCCGCTGTAACGAAGGTTGCACCGGCCAGAACATGTCTTCACTGGCATATGATCGAGTCTTTAGCTCAAGTGTGTCAAGATTTAGTCGATTTAATATTGACGACAAGCGATTCAACGTTTTGGTAGTCGGACAATGTGCATCACGCCAATTGATCACTAATGATGTGAGTGTTGGTGTTATGGTCGAATGTACGAGGTTACTTAGATTGTCTTCGTCGATTCCAATAAGAGTCAACGAAAGTAATCGAGTAAATTCACTAATGTTAAATAAAGAAAAAAACAATCGTATTTCACCGGGTGTTTTATTTTCATCTGAAAGCGTCAACGAAAGAACATTTTCAGGTCGTATTAGTTGACATATACGATGGAAGTCAGTTTTTGACATGGAGCGAAAGTCAAGTTTATAGCGATTGTAAGTATTCGATATTGCGCGGAAATAAGTACATACATTGGCAAGTGATAGATATACTGTTGATACATCTAGATAGTCAATAATATGATGGAAAACTTCGATTGGTAAGATTAGAATCGATGGATTATGTTTCCTTGACATTGATCGATAGAAAAATTGTTAATGCTATTCGAATCTAGAAAAGAAAATTATATCATAATTAATATGTTTTTCTTAAACATTATAACGTAACAAAAATGAAATCGATTGTAGAAAAAGACCTAAACAAATAGGAAGATATGTCGACAAGAAAGAGAAGAGACAAATAACGATATCGTCGAATGTTTTCATCATATTCTCATACGTACCAGAATATCCTCTCAGTCATGTTAGCTTTTCTATTCAGAGACAACCAATCTCATAGGAAAGAATAAGGAAAACTATGTTTCCTCGCCATACCCATGCAGACCGATTCATATGGAAAAATAAGCAATCGTCTGTCTCAGTTCTGTCGAACTATCTTCTGTATGACGCGTCTGTTGCTTGATGGTCTTGTAAAAAGAAATGATAGAATCGAACATATTGCTTGCTATGGTTTTGCTTTCGACATAAAAAACGATGGATAAACGAATAGTACTGACATATTTCGATGTGATTTTCATGAAGAAAAAATATAAATATTCAACTCGTCTGAAATTCAGTTTACCATCATTTTATGTGACCATCGATATTTCAATAGAATATTTTATATTTATGCTTCTGCATAATAGCCTGTTATTTGTACATTTTTTATCAGAGTCGAAATGTCGCTTGATCAACTTCCATCATGATAATAATCGTAGGATTCAGAAGTCTTGAATTAATTTATTTGAGAGATTTTCTCGAAAATGAAATACAATCTATTGACCAACATTAAATAAAACTATTATATGTCAAGATGGATAGTTTTCGCTGCAAGTTATTCATCGTCACGTGAAATTCTCATTCAGAGCACAAACACAGGAATTAAATGCTTTTATTGGTACTCAAAGGTTGATTTTGGAGTACATACTCACATTCATGTTTAAAAAGATAATCAATATAAAAGACAATCCCGTGTGATGAACACGACGAAGTCTAATGAAAGATCCTATGAAATTTATTTCTTTTCACAATTGAATACTTTGAACATTGAAATCTTAATCGATAAACGTGAAATGATTTGAAACATTATCTGCCAAGATTGTTTACTGATTATTTATCTGCGATAGTTTTGCAAACAATTTTGTGTAAATATTTTACTATGATCTGTTTGTTAAAATGCGTCAAATATCTGTTAATTAATACACAACTATTGTTCGTTCTCTCTCGTACACTTCATCGTTGATGTAAATAAAGAACATGGATCAACATTCAATCTTTACTACGTATTCAACACGAAACTAGCGATCGAAACTTTCATCAGTTTCGAGCTACACGTTGAATTTGAATTGTAATTCATGAACTGCATTGTAAAACTGACCTTTTCCGGTCAGATGGCATTAAATGAACACATTGAAGTCAGATTGATCAAGTTCTAGATAAATTTCTATACACCGATGAGCTTTTCAAATCAGTAATCTCGAAAATATTCTCTCAACTCAAGAAATGACAGTACCAAATTTATAATCAATAGATGAAACAAATGTATCATATGCATTCGGAAACAAGTCTTTTTTTTTATCAAGATCAAACAATAAAAGAGCATTGGTGTTACTTGTACAAATCATTTGATGAAGTTCATGAAAAAAATAAATGAGAACATCTGCGAGTATTTTAATTTTCATTTAAAATAATCGAATTTTTAAATAGATCTATCTTCGAAAAATAGCGAACTTTTGTCGAAGTTCTTTCTAATTACAAATAATCGATTTTTGTTTTGTTTTTAAACTGAATGTTGAACGATTGATCAGCTCAAAAGATGAATAACAAATATATAGTTTAATAAATACATCCACGAAAGTTTCGTATATTCATATTTTCACGTTCTTTCGTTTCTGTATTTTGTCTTTCATCGATGCACTCGCTTGTCTTCTGTTCTTCAATAATTTAAGGACATTGGCCATATATATCATCTAATGTAAAGAAGAAGGTCATCTGGATTTTCCTTTTTCCAAATTTTGTCGTAAGAATACTTTGTTTTCCCTACTAAACATTTCGCATCGATGGAAATGCGTTTCGACATCATTTACACGCACACAATTATAGAAATATGTATGAATTCCGATTTGTATTGAAGTTTAACAAGAGATTTGAGAATAAGGACACGATAGTAAAACTGTTATTTCGAAAACACGCAACACGTGAACAGATGATTGTTTTTGATCTACGATAATAGTAATTATTGTTAGTTTATACTTGCAAAAAATAAACCTTGAGACATGAGACAGACTTTTATTTCGAACTGTGACATGATTCGATAGAGACTTATTTGGATGAATGTATATCTGCATAGATCGATCGACAATTATTGTTGTCAGAAAAATGAATCGTGGAGGTTATTCACAGGGTTTGTTCGTGTCTTTTGTTTCATTGATTCATATGTTGGTGGAATGAATTTTACTTAGTTTTTAGATCGCAATGTTTTCTTTAAAAAAACGAGAGAAAGAAGATTTACAAGCAAATGTGATTAAAGTAATTCCAGGTGTCAACGAGAAAGACGCTGATGTACCGAATCATCATAATGGAATATATTGGCGACTTCTTTTTCTTAATTTAGTTGTTCTCTGGGCGTATCAATCATTAATCACTGCACAGAATTATTATGGAAAATTTTTTCGTGACGATTATTTAGATTTTTGGGGAACGGTATCAGCTGGTACAGCTATGTTTTTTCTTCATATAATTCAATTATATTTTGGCATTTATAAATATGGATTTACAAAACGTGTTGTACCTGGTTTTGTTGGCTATATCATCATTGCAATGCTTGTTATGATTTTTAAAAATAAGATAGTTCTCATTTTCGCTTTTGCAAGTGTTGGTGGCATTTGTACGATTACCGAATCTCCTATTTATGGCATCGCTGGTTTATTTTCAACTGGTTCATTTACTCAAGCTGTTCAAGCTGGTACTGGTTTAGCCGGATTTTTAAATGTTATGGCAAATACAATCATTCGATTGATTGTTTTTCTTCTTCGTAGTAAAATCGATCATGATCAATTATCATTCTATATATTTATGAGTGTATTAATATTATTATGTTTCATAGCCATTTATGTTTACTATCGTTTAATACATATTCCTCCAGTTAGTTTAAGAATAACACAACAAATGGCTTCGTTTCAACGAGAAAAACATGGCGACTTGGTTGAATTGAATCTTATTGGAAATGAACTATCGTTTTGGACATTGATGAAGATTTTAAAAACTCATTTATTCGTTCAATTTTACGTATTATTTATAAGTTTATTATTATGGCCAGGTATTCCGTGTAGTGCATCAAATAACGGTTGGTTCAATTACGGTGGTAAATCATGGTGGTGTTCACCATTCATTATTGGAACATTCAACTTTGGAGATCTTATTGGTCGCACAGTAGCTGTTAAAGTGCATAAATATTTTTCTTCAGAAACATGTTTATCAGCTGCACTTCTGAGAACTCTATTTATTCTAATGATATTCTATCGTCATCACATAGATAATATATTGCTTCTTAGTTTAATTACAATATTGGGAATAACAAATGGTCTCCTTGCAACAGTTACTTTTATGGTTCGTCCTCATGCAATCGTTGGAGTTAATAATTGTGAAAGAGCCGCTTATTTAATGACGGCAGCTCTCTACCTCGGTATCGCAAGTGGATCTATTCTTGCAGTTACTTTAGCATTAACTCATCTAGTTTAATGTGATTCACTGATAAAACAATACCTAATGCTTTTTTTTTTGAATACTTGTCAATTGTAAAGTTTCTGTTGAATTCAATATCATTCATGTTTAATATAATCTTAGATTAATTGAACTTAATCTTTCGTTCTTCAAATCGATACTTCGTATTCTGTTTCAAACAATAGAAATTGAATCATCAATATTGCGCAATATATTGATCTCCACAGAACTATTATGGGGAAATTTTTTTATTAACAGATATTTGAAGAGCCTGATCAATGCATACGTTGTTTCGGCAGCTACTAGTAATGGTATTCAGGGCATAAGGTTTTACCATGGAGCTACACTACATTTATTTAAAAATTTTTCAAAATAACGTCAGTTTTCCATCGATTTCGTAAGGCTGTACTATTGAACTCATTCAAGTAGGTTTTATGAACTGTACGACGAAAAATCCAAATATAAGAACATGTTCCCCTTCCATCAGATTATATATGAAGTTCATGTATCATCTTTCACGAAAATTCAAAAGCGCAGAAAACTAGAACAGATTTTCCTGTATCAAATCACGAGAGACTATCGTAAAGTAAGATCGGTTACAAAGTCATGTATGATAGTCCAAGATCTTATTTGTCTACAATCCAGAAACACGTTAGGGTGTGGGTATGAATTTCCTTCATTCGATCACCCTGCCGTCAACTTCAACCACACATACCCCACCACATCCTACCAACATTCACATCCATGCAAAATAATGAATTTTTATTCAGTTCAGTCCCTATCCGTATCGCAGGTGTACAATGAAGCGTAGATATAAATGGTGTTTGTTTTCATTACAAGATGTTCTAATATCAGTGCTTGAGACATGTGAGTGCTAATGTAGCTGTTGAACGGCTGCATGGAGCGAATACTTGTTTATTGATGTATCGATCGGATAATTAGCGCATGCACTGATATCCATGCAGATACCAATCGTACCCCCTAGATACTTAGGTTAACAGGCGTCATAGAACTAAAATTCATAATAAAAAACGAGAAGGCATTGTCGAACTATTTATCTTTATTATTGCAAATCGATTAAATCTATTTAGGAACTCCGGAGAAAATAATAGTACATTAGCGTGTGCTAATGAAGAAATTTTGATTTATGTGAGATTCAATCGTAAGTTGTATTTTATAGAAATCTTTATTTCCCAATTGAAAAAAAAATCAAGCATAAGAAAAATGTGATTTATATGATTTCATCTTGATTAAGTGTGTTCCTAAATACAATAAAAATTCTGTCATATTCTTGTCGAATTTTCATCAGATTGATCCTGTTAAGGATTTTGTACGCTACAAGAAATGAAAAATAATAGAAAAAGTCAATCAAGTGAGAAGATAATCAATAGTTTTATGTTTTTCTCAATGTCATTTCGGTGTCAATTAACTGCTGGTGTACTTGTCTAGCAATAACATCTTCAAACGTAATCTTATCGGTAATTTTTAGCATTTTAATATCAATATGCTTCTTAAATTCCGTGATCATCATATTCAAATAATTTGTACAGTGCAATATATGATAAGAGATCTTTTTATTTTTCATCTTTTGTAATACGTTTTGCTCAGTTTTTCCACATGGACAACCATCTGGCCATTTGTCGGGTGCTGATGTCTGGTATATTTTACCATGTGGTGGTGCGTCCAGAACATGAAATAATAGATGGTCAGCATCATTACGCCATGCCAAATCACATGATGCATCAAGACCATCAAGTACAGCTTCAGGAAAATCGCCACCTGAGTCAGCTTTCAAATTCATCACATAAGTGCTAGCCGTTGTATGATCAGTGAAATCACATTTACGATACACATAATCTCCTTCTGGTACATGATCTCGATAATCAACAACAGCAAATTGAAAATCACACTTTGATTTTAGTTTTTTTAGTAAAGTTTGATAATTATGAATAATACGAGTAATAGCCCGTTTAACCTTTTCAAAATACGACTGCATAGATGCTGTCGTATCAATGACAAAGCGTATATCAATACCTTGATACATTTCTAGTGCATGATGTTCTTTGCGACATTCGAAAATGTGCTCTCCAAGGTGCCATGCACCTAATGTACAAAAGCCTTTAACAGAATTCGTGGCGATGAAACCATCTTTATCGCGTTTCACATGATTTGCACAGTATGTATTACATGAATCAATTAATTTTCGATCTGCGTCATTGTTAACAGGTAAAAACCATTTTTTCTCTGACCAATACGTTGAACATAAAATTTGATCGATTTCCTTTGTACATGGAGTGTTTTGTGCATAATAATATGTTTCATGTGAATGTTTTGCTTTATTACCAAGCACTTTTTCGAAACACGCAGCACCACCAGGGCATTCTACTAAATGAAAATGAGATCGACTACGACGTTTGCAAGATACGCTGCAATTTTCCGGTTTTGCTAATTCTCCAACTTTATATTTTCTTATAATACTTTCTTCTGGTCCCATCGCACGTATTTCAATTTGGCCAGTGGGGTGTGTACTTGTAAATACGTGCAAGTGTTTATTTTGATGATTCGTCCTATGAAGTCCATCATGACCATGAGGATTGATGCAAAACGAACCACAATCAGGACATCTTTCTTCGCAAGTGTGATGTCCATCACATTGATGATTTTCAGTTTCATCATGAGAAGATTTGCCTGATGGAATTTTGATTACACATTTACCTCGAACTTCCTTAACTTCGATCTGCTCGTATATAAATTCTTCACCAGATTCCGTGATCCATTTTTTTTGTTGTTTCTTATACACTTGTTCACAAACACCTGGCACATTGCAAACACCTTGACAATCATGAGGCTGGTTACATAAATGCTTCTTAACTTGCTTGGTTTCGTGATCGATAGTTATAGAAACATTTTCTGCAGTATCATCATGATTATGATCTTGTATCGCACATAAATTTCCACATGAAAAAATACAAGGTTTCCAACAAACATTTTTATCGCATCGATGAATCTTATGTTTTTCAAGTTCTAAAGGTATGCTACATGGTTCTTGGCAGATACATGTTGCTGGACATTGGTGATGATCAAGTTCACATTGATGATGTTGTGGATCGGTGTGTTCGTATACATAACGGCATTTATTATTATTAAGAAATCTATAACTTTCGCAAATTTGACAAAATTTAGGGCATTTATGGTCAGCATGACATGTATGTTCACAACGGTGTCCAGCTAAAAGCATACATGGATTTTGTCTCGATTCGTCTTCTGCAATGCATATTTGACATATTCCTGAACATTTATGATCGGTTCCACAGTCACAGTTGTTTTGAGTTTCCCTTTCTAAACCTTCGACTTCAGATTTTAACCGAGAATAATTACTAATATTTATTAATGTCTCATTTAATTTCTTATTACAAGAACTTGTAGTCTCATAATCCTTCACAACTTTTTGATAATCTTTATCACAGTCCTGACTATTACTAGAATTAATCGAAAGACTATTACTATTCATGTTGTACAATTGATTATCCAACTGCTCTGTATTAGTTTTGAGTTGAGCGACTTCTTCACTAACCAATTTGAGTTCATTTGATAATGACACACGTTCATTAATTAAAGTGTTTGCTGCAGAAATTTTATTGAGTCTTTCCAGATTAGCACTCAAGGAATGTTTAACTTGCATAAGTGATTGAAGAAGATTTTCCCCTAAAATATGTAGTTTTTCATATATTTTAACTTCTTCATTGTATTTTTCATAAATAATATTCTGTTCAATAAGTTTCCGATCGTTATTTAACAGTTGCGGATCTTGTTCATTTAATTTTTGTTGACTTGGCTGTAAAATATTTAATAAAGGTTGATTTGTTCTATTAAAGCATTCAGAATATTTTGGTAGTTCATTTAAACGATCTCGTAATCTTTCCTCTTCTTTCTCCGTATTACATACTGGTTCATCCAAAATTTTATTTAACACAGGATCATTATTACATAAATCAAGTCTCTTTCTTTTTAATTCATCGAGTTCGACCTGAAGTTTTTCAAACAATTTTTTCAAATTCTCTGACTGTTCATTTTGGTCGATGATCTCCAACATATCTTCCACTTCTACACTCTCAATGGATGTTTTTGAATCATTTATTTTCCCCAAACAGTCCGATAGACTATTTTGCTTCAACTGAATTTCCCCCTGAACGGAATTCAGATTTTGCAAAAGTTGATTAACTTCACCAAGTTCTTCGTGTATTTGTTTTAATTTCAACTGCTCTGCTATGATCGATTTTGTCTCTGTTTGAATAATATTAGTTTTTAAGTATTCCTCATTCTTGTTTATTTCTTCTTTGCATATTGAGATTCGAATAGTGTCATTCGTTGTTTGCGTTTCTTTCCTGCTTTCGCCGTCCGAAAAATATTGTAAATTTATAGCTTCTTGGCTATTTATGATTGCCTCAATCTCCACTTGATCATTGAAAACACAATGTTGTGAAATATTATTGCGCTGTTCGGTTAAAAATTTGACTTGTTTTTGAATTTTTCGAACAACTAATGAATTGATCCCATCATTTGACTGATCATTGTCGTCTGTTATTTTGGATAAAGCTTCTAATTCAACATTTATTTCAGTTATTTGCTTGATAAATTTTTCATTTTCGATTTCTTCTTTTTTAGCCAATTTGATTACTTGTTCCTTATCAAGTTGAAGACTAAGTTCTTTTTGTTTGAGCTCTTCAATTGTACATTTGGTCATATTTAAATTTTCTTTTGAAGAATTCAGTTGATTTTCGATTTTTTCTAAATTTTCTTTAACAACTGTACAATAATTGAAAATTCGATCAATATTTTTGGTCATCATATCTAAAAATGACGGTGTCAGAGATTGACGATGACTGACGGGTTCAGTTGACTCATTAGTGTCTCCTTCCACCAAGAAACTGAATAAATCGCTTGCTGGTTTATTAATGATTTTATAATTTGTATGAAATGAATCAATAAGTGAATTTAATTGATCAGTATTGTATTTAGCAGGACAACGCAGAAGTAGAAATTCTTCATTAAGTTCATTCAACAATTGATCTGTATTTTGAAAATCATTTGTATTTTGCAAAAGAGTTTTCAATTCTTGATCAATATTATTGATTTTTTCTCGATGATCTTGGGCTTCTCTATTTTTAAGAACAATCTTAGCATCACATTCATTTTTTTCTATTTCAAGTTGTTCTTTTTCTCTTAGATATTTTAATTGACTCGACAACGAAATCATTTTTTTATGAAGTTCGTTCTCTTTTGATATCCCATCATCAATGTCCTGATTTAATTTTTGCATAAGATCGTAAGTATTATCTAAATCAATTGTTTCTAGCAGACTTCGTGATTTTTCCATCTCGTCTTTTTTTAGTTTGAGTGAAGTCTTTTTCTCTTCTGTATGTTGAGAATTTTTTATACACTGTAAAGCACATGTTGAACATGTCTTTATACACTTGCGCAAGTCAGATAAACTCATATATCTATCAATTATGCTTAAAAGCTTTTCACGTTCTTTAACATGATTACTTTTATTTGGAAATTCCTCTTCAAACTTTTTAATCATCCAATTTCTAATCCGTTGATGTCGATAATCAATTACTTCAGGTATAATTTCATTGATAAACATGCGCATTTTGTATATTTGAATGGTTGAATCATTTTGAGTACATAATTGGTTGAGAATAAAATTACAAACATTGTCGAAATTTTGATCAACAGTATTTTCTTCTAAAATTAATTTAGTATGATTCACTTTAATTGAATAATTTTTATTCTCAAATATTCTTTCTATAATTTGTTCATATGATGCAATTTCTTCTTGATCATCTAAATTAAATCTAGTCCAAGCTTGTTTAACTTGTTCGATTAACTCTGACATTTTCATTTCAATATGTATTTTATCAGAATCAATAAAATTACCTGTATATAATTGTGCTAAGAGAATTTTTAAACGATCAGCGAAATTTTTTCCATTTTTCCATCGACATGCTGCTTGTAATTCAGAGTCGATGTTACTGCAAAACAGTTCACGCAATACTTGAACTTCATTATCGAAATTGTTATTTTCAAAATGATGCAATAAATGTATTTTAAATCCCATAGGAAACAACTGTTCAATAAAATCACTCTTACCTCGACTTTGTAAGTCTAAAAATTTCTTTTCCGCAGCATTCAGTGATTCTCGATAATTATTATCACTAATATCTCGAATAGCAACTAGTAATACTCCCTTAAATAATTTTTCACTTCGTTTTATCTTTTCGACTGCTTGAGACAAAACATGAAATAGATGATCTTGAAAACGGCTAAACCCTAAGTCTTGACTCAGAATAGTTATATCACAAACAGCAACCAAGAACGAGATGAGCTTTATTTCTTCATCTTCGGTACGCTGATCACTAAATAAGCCTTCACAATCTAATATAACAAAGTGAACGTTTTCAATAAAAGCAAAACTCATCCATATTCCATCAGTACATCGTCCAGCTGCAACATCAAATCGTGTTTGGAATATCCTATTTAATAAATAACTTTTTCCAGTTGATTGGCGGCCAATAATACCTACAATTCTAAGGTTATCATTTTCATTAATATCTTTTAACAAGTAATCTAAATATGAAAATGAAATTTCTCGTGCTCCCATTTCAATGCTAAACGATTTTGATATTAAGTGATTCATTTGATCTCGTCTTCCATCATTTAATGGTACAAGAGTGCCCATCTCAATCGTACAGAGTTGTAATGGCACTCGACTATTCAAAACTAGGCATAATTGTTCTATCTTTATTGAAGGATCAATTAAATCAGGTTTTTGATCATGTATTGCCAGTTCTGCCGACAACTTCAAATCTTTGAAGTACTTTTTTATCGCATTAGAATACGTATTTTTTAATAATATCTAATAATCGATTGCCAATGTATTGTTTATCTGCTTTTTCTAAAGTATTCGAGCTTCCTTGACGTTCGATACGTGTATCTGATATCAGATTTTGAATACGAAAAACTTCATTAACTTGTTCATTGAATAAAATGCAATATGTATCGACAAAATTTGTAAAAATTTCCATTTTATAATATTGTGAAATTTGATCCAGTTTAATACTATGGATTTGAGAATAACTCCGATCAATAATATCAATACAAGATGCTGCTTGAAAGAAAAAGATTGGATTTTTCTCGCCAATCGTTTGAACGGCTAAGTAAAGTTCTCCATTATCAGCTGTAAAATTTTGTTTATTATTTGCATTACTTGTTGTTTTAACTAATAATTCTGTAACCACGGTATCTTCGTTTGTGATATTTATTGAATAGACGTTAGAAGTGGAGTCAATGAGAACGAGTAAATCCTGTGCCACTGTTAGTGCGAGACTTTTAACTGCGGTTGACTTCATAGAATCATCCACTTTGCGTAAAATAGGATGAATTTTTAGCTCTTCGAATTCATCCAATGACCATCTTGTTATATCTCCGGTGCTTGTATTATAGAAAACCAATGTTTGTGAATTTTCGTTGAAAGCAAACGCCACATGAATTTCAGAACACATATAATCCGATAATTTTCTGAAAAGTCCATTTTTATGCAGTAAAATAGTGTGTATAGTAGCATTGCTACTTAATTTCCCGTCTTTAATACTGGGTCTTTTGATTACAATAATTTGATTGTTGCTATCATTGGTATTAAAACAAGCAATAAATTGCATCCGTTTAGGTAACTCAAGACGCTCGGATTCAGAGAGCTCTGATAAATTATTCACAAAATGATTTAATTCATTAAATGTAATTTGAATCGGAGTAGAACTGTTAACAGAAACAAAATTTAAATGATTCTCATCATCAAATTGTGGAATATAGTATAATGGATGAATATCAAAATTTATGTCGAGTTGATTTTCAGATTGACTTTCTGATATAATTCTTTTTATGCCATTTTCTTGTATTTGACGTGTGCTATTTCTTTTATCGTTTTGCCTTAGTTTGGATATAAAAGCAGAACCCCGTTGGGGTTTAATTTCGACGCTATTACATCTGTTTTTCATATTAATCACGAATACAGCAATAATATAATCGGTACAATCTTCTGCAGTTATATTTAAACATTTTGGATTGATTAGCCAGGTTTTTGCAGTTTCATATAAGATTTTCCTAAATTCTTTTTCTGTATCATGTCTTAAAGAACCCAATAATTTTGGAACACCAATCAATTCTTGAACAGATGACTTTACTTCGTTATCAAGATGTGCTGTTTCATTATTATATAATTGTGTGTAGTTTTTAATGATTTTTGCTATTTCTTCTTTTTGTTTGTTAGATAAAAACACTCGACTTTTATCACAAAATGTTAAGATTGTTCTTAAATTAGACCTACTTATATCAAATTGAGCTTGTAGCAGTTTATCTAATTTCATAAATCTATCGTTTTTTGTCATGAAGTTTGATTCTTGAAAACGTTTTCGAACACAATATGTAACTTGATTAGTATTGGTACTTAAAACATTGCGACATTTTTCATCTAACAAAGATTTCAGAATATTGTCACGGTCAAGTTTAATTTTTTCTGGTGTTGGCATATTAATTACTTCTGTTTTTACTAATTTATAGCTTCGATACCCATGTGGCTTACCATGAAATGAATGTTTTGTTGAAAAATTTAAGAAAAATGCTTCAGAAGCACAAATAAGAATATTGTGACAGATATCTTGTAGAAACTTTTGCATCTGGATAGTAAAATGATTCTCTTCTACGAGAGTCAAGTTTTGATTAGAAATTAATAAGAAAACAAAAGTAGTTTTGTTGAAAACTGCACATAAACGAGGCATGTGATCATAGTTACTAAACAACGGTTTTATTTGGTTTTCAGCATTTGGAAATAAAGAATGAAGATTGTTTTCTAGAGAGATATAATCACCAAACATGCCAAATATTCGTACTTTGGTAGTGTCTAATAGACGAAGAGTTCTAGTTACGCGTAACATATTTTGAAGATCCCCTGATATCTTGTACACTTCAGTTGTTGGAGATTGATCACGTTCCACATAGAACAATTTATAAATTTCTATATGTTCTGAATTCAGTGTCATTTCATGTACCATCTCTGATTCGGTCGTGTTGACTATTGCCACTGAAACAAAGAACAAAAAGAAAAATATCGATCAAGATAGGAAAAACTCAAATTCTACTGTTTTGAGAATGGCTATTGGGGAATATTCTTTCGTGATTTATCTTTTTTGCGGTATTTATTTCTTGATTAAGAATTTAGTAATTAAGATAGTATATCAGCATATTCTAGCCGACACACTGCAGTTTTGAACTAAAAATAAATTTTAATTAGAATTTGTTTCGGTTCATGCAGTGTTTATTCGTATTTCACAGCAACTTACTAATGATGCATCTTTGGGGTACATAAGTTTGTATCGAAATTCAAAGTTTTACTATAAGGGAAACTAGTCAGAAAAGAGTGTCATCTGGTGAAACAATTTATGTTGAACTGTCTTTCTGCCAAAAATACTCTAATAAATTCACCTATCAGAAAGAAGTTTCCCATAATAAAGAAGTTTTCAGCATAAATAGGCTTTGTTGAAGAGAAGCGAAAATCCTGAATTAAAGAAACACTCACTGTTGAAATTAACTAGTACAAGTCTTGTTACAAGAGTATTGGTTCCACACAGCCAAAATTGAGAGAAAGGGTCAAAGATTTTCACGTTAGAGCTGATTTAGTATTTTCTATTTATACGAAAATTAACCAAACTGTTATTGTTTTCAATCTTGTTTAATGGGAAAAGGTGAATTTTAGGAGCAGTTAATAAATTGTGCAAAGTTCAGTTCATTCCTCAACAAGCAAGATTTTTTTACAATCTCCTATAGGGAAAATACATTTATGCGCATGATTCAGAAGCTTTTCTTTCCTATCGTGCAGTCGAAGACGGCTACGCTTCTCACACTTGTTTGAAAGTGAAGGAATCGAGGAAGACAGAAAAAGCTTTTGAAGAAAAGCAAAAGTTTCCATATTTTTATGCAAATTGTGTGAATGCCATTATTGATTTTTTGAGAAGCAAAACATTGTCACATATGTTGGCAATGTTATCGTTGCAATTCATCGTTTGCCTATCGTTTTAGCGGAAAAATCAATTAATTTCTCAATATGTCTGAAATCTTTCTTCCAATGACGGTCAAGCGGAAATGTTTGATTCTTGAGGCAGGAGTGAATAATTATTGAACTCGCTACGCTAAGCAACATTCTGTTTTATCTAGCTCCGTTTCAACTGCGTTGTACATATATTTGATAATTTTTGGGTGAACCATTGGAATACAACTTTCACATTTCATTTTAGTACTTCATCCAAAATCCAGCTTGACCTTCAGAGTGACATCAACAATTCAATAGAAAGACAAGCTTGAATAGATACTAGCGTTCCTGACGCTCGCAAATTTCTATGGTCTATTTTGAACATTCGCATTTCATATCTCTACAAGTGACTTAGAGTTCTATGAGAAATTTTTCGAATTTTTATTAAAAGGTGGTTCACAACTAGTGCAACGGAAAAAGCTCAAATGGGGTACTAGAGTGGGTACCGTAACGGCACCGATTTCTATGGGGTAATAAAGATCAAAACGGGGTACCTCAAATGGAGTAAAGAGGACAACCTGACGATAACACTGACGAGGGAATATATTTGAGTGTACCTCTTGAGAAGAGGTTTTAACATATTATGTTTCATCAAGACCTTAATGAATATCACTACTATTAATATCTTAGCTGATTTCGTGGAAGTTTGAAGAAAAGAGAAACTTAAAATTTTTTCAAATTAATAAGTTATTGTTTTAATAATTCAACAAGAATCATCAAAAACGGATTAGCAACCTTACTTTGATCATTATATGTAAATTAGGAAAAATTACATATTAAACTGCTATTTCCAGGTCCTATTTTCAACACCATCATGATATCTATTTAGAAAAATATTGTGTTGTTCTTTTCGTTTCAATGATGGTCTGGTGGAAAGAGCGAAAAACAGAGGGAAGAACAGTCGAGAGAATTGAATAATCATGTACTGCACCCATTCTTCTTAATACGTGACTTCATATAACGGCAAAAATATGCTAGAAATAACTGTTTCATATCAATTTTTGTTCATTTGATGTGATTTTTATGAAAATTTCAATTTTCTGTTAACCATCTTACAAAATCAGAAACGATTCAACTCATAGTGGTAATATACTTGAAAAAAGTTTGATTTTCTCTTTTCTTCAAGCTTCAAGGAAAGCAGTTAAGATATCAATAGTGGTGATATTCATGAAGGTCTCTATCAGATACGATACTTGAAGGCGTCTTGTCAGGGGCTACACTCAAATATACTCTCTCGTTAGTCATATAAACAGGGACAGTATTAGCGAAAATCTTACCGAGCTTTCTTTTCATAACTCGTTCGGATAAAAAAGAGTATAGGTCAGGAACCTTATTTTTTAATTTTGGTTATCATCAAAGTTTTTGAATCCTTTTTTCGTTCATTAGCACACGTTTAGTTTGTTTCCTTCGTTAAACTTTATTTTATTTTTCTAGATCTTTAGTTTTTGGATGGTTTTCCATAAAAGGTATTTAATTCCTGTATTTTTATTCTGAAATTTTTCCAGATATATTTTAAGTTATTACAATTTCCATTTATTTTAACTTTTAAAATGTTTATATGGTAGATTTTTACTATTTTGATTTTCTTAGTTTCAAAGTTTTAATCTTAAGAAAACCTTTGTGGCATTCTGGCTTCTTTCTAACTATTAAAACTTTTTTCTTAGTAATTTGTTTAATTTTGAATTTCCTGCATTGTAAACCATTTTTGTTAATCACAATAGAAATGTCAATATAATGAAACTTTCCCATGAGTCATGTCCTATGGTGACCGTGATTTTGTCCTCGTAGTTATGGGTGTCTATATAGCACTTTCATCGAAATTGAACGTATGGATTTCTAGGAAAATTTCAACATGCAGAACCTTTTCTTTTTTCGCAAAGGATCTAGCATAACTTTGAAGAGAAAATACATGCAAAATATTAAGAATAAAAATAGAAGTATAACAAAACGAGGAAAATTGACATTCAAGAATCGAATTTTCCAAATGTACAAACGGAAACCATTTCATTCAATTTTTCTGGGTCATAACTATTTCTTTTGTTCGTTCATGTAAAACTTGTGATATGGTGGTGCCTTTATATTTCAACAAGAGGGATTATAATAGAGTTTGAGTGGTGAATTATGTCTGGGTCTAGATGAGTCTGAGTGTGCCTGTGAGTGTTGATAATATTATAATCCAAGTTCGACACGCACAAGAAAACCCCATCTATCGCTTTTTGTTGAGATTGGCAGCATGAGTTGTTTCCAATTTGTTACTGTTTTATTTCATAACGATCTGTTTTTCCTTTTTAAAATCGTGTAAAGCAGGAAAATTTCCATCATGTGCCTTATTGGGTTTTTTCTTCTGGTGATATATCTAACACGAAGGGGAAAACAAGACATATAACTTTCAGAACTAATATTCAGTAACGAAAAGTTTGACTGCATATTTACAAAATGACCAATGATTGTGAAGAAAGAATTTGTGTTATCTGCCATGATCCATTGAACGAAGAGGTTTTGGTAACAATGAAGTGTCACCATACATTTCATCTTCAATGTATAAAATTGAGTGTGCAAGCGAATAATCATGACTGTCCAATCTGTCGAGACAAAATGCCTTTACTCGTGTCAATGTTTGGCGATCAGAAATCGATATCAGAAGACCAGACACCGAAGGATGACGTAAGTCGTGATTTTCATCAATGCAGAGAAACTTCAAAAACAATGAACTAATGACTTTTGACAGAAGATTAACGAGCTTTCCAGTAAAAGAAAGCAATCGATAACTGTGATGGATTACGGAGAATATCTCTAAAATATCTTCTCAGAAGTATCAGCGACCAACTAATCGGGATAGTAGCGATCGAAAAAAATACCCACTTGAGCTTAGCCTTGATGAGTGGTAGAATTTTCACAAGAGATTGAGATTTATACAGTTTTCTCCTATAACTTTTTGTTAACATCTGGTGCTGTCGGTAAGACATATAATCATGCCCTACGGATTTCTCTTCCATTAGTTAAAAAAACAAACGAAAGAGACACCCATGAAAATGAACGCTGAGCAGATAAATCACTCCTTTACAAGCTGGACATGTGAAACATGTACTTTGATTAATACACCTGGTGCAATCGAATGCGATGCATGTCGGACGCCTCGTGCTGCCACGGCATCTCTTAGAAATCAACAAGAATCTGATTCAAGCTGTCATCGTGGTGCATGCAGTGGCCAACATCAAGCTGCTTCTCTCAAATCCAATAAACCGTCGCCGTCATCCTCAAGGAACTATCCTACCTCCCAGCAACCAACAGAACGAGAAACAGAGTTACCAGATCAGTCACCGACCGAATGGGAATGCCAAGTGTGCACGTTCCACAATACTAGTGATGAGAAGACGTGTAGCATCTGTCATCAAGGCACACGACCCCAATGGCGCCGTTTAGGAATCCGAACAGACCCTGTGCAGCCGATATNAGGTACTGGACCACCCTACAGTAAAGATACTGTGATTAAATCAGGCAAATGTGCACTCGTACCCGAACGCGAACTCTTTGTCTACATTCCTGATCTACCTGGTGATCGGACCGATACAGAATTCGAAAGACTGATCGACGCCCGTCTAAACAGCAATCATCATATTCAAGTTACCAAAGTCAAATGTTATTCCAGCATCGGTATCGGTATTGCACTTGTATCCAATACCGATGATAAATATGCTCTACTCAATACAGTTACATCAACCATTCTTGATCCACAAAAAAATATCATTATTTCATTTGTAGAGCAACTTGAACTTATTTCCTACTTAGTTTTTGATCAAAAACAGCAAGAAACCATAACCGTCAACGAAATTGCTCGGCGTTGGACAGAATTGAGTAAATCTTCTCAGCTTCCAGCATGTGAACAAATTTCAGTACTATTTCCGAACATATTCAAAATAGTATCTCGTTCTCTCGACGAACTTCTCACCATACGAACAGTGGATGTCTTCAAAGTCAATGGACAATTTGGTCATGTCTATCTACGAGCTGATTGCAGTTTTTTCGAAGATCTTCCTCACAGTATCACGGATGCTGAGATTACCAAAGTGATAAGTGCACATATGAGTGACCAGTACAATCAGCAAACAATCTATGTTCAGTACAACAAAGAAGCGTTGAGTGCTATTATACTAGCACTCAACGCAGCTCGTAAGTGGATGAGCGTAGATTATATTTCCCTCAACAACCAGATTTTTACCAAAAAGACACGACTCGCCTTTCGCGTCGTCACCCATCCTGTGTCTCGTTCTATTTCGATTAATCTCATCATCCAACACTCACAATTTCAAAATGCTGTCACAAAACACACACAGATAGGTGACAAACTAATTATTGAACTCAATAATAAATCAGTTTATGATCAATGCTTGACTGTGGGTGCATTACGTGTCTCCAATTATACACTGAGCATCGATCCATACACAGACATTGTCAACGATCCGGAAAATAGCGAGATAAGGGCCGATAACTGGTATGAAGCGCAAATGCTCGACGTCAACCGACCGGACATTATGCAATTCGTCGCTAATCCACAACATCCCATCTTCAAATACAAATGGAATGCCAAATATTGGCTCGAACAATTTGAGCCAGTTAAAAACATCCGTAGTCAGCAGAATGATCGAAAGAGATATTTGCTCCGTGTCACAACGATGCTCAACACGATTGGTGTGATTAAAAAGAAAGGTTATACTGTGGAAATTGGCGGCAATAATAAGGAAATAAAATTAAAGCTTGAACCGTTGAAAACAGTAGCTTACAACCATCGGTCAAAACTTGCTTTTGGAAAAGAGACTGAACCTGGTCTTAAACCACCATTTCCGTTCACGACAGTGGAAGTAGTGAATGCTGATTGCTTGATTGTTTATGAAAAACTAGTAGCATCCGGAAATCGACCAGTCCTTCTCAATATGGCACATGAAAAAACGCCTGGTGGCGGTTATCGACGAGGTGCTGGAGCTCAAGAAGAGAATTTATTTCGACGATCCAACTATCATCTTAGTCTTGACGCAGAACTAGATGATGGCAAGGTAGCCGAACGCTACTGGTGCACAGCGGATGGCGTAGAAAAACTGTTGGACGTTAATCACACTATGTATCCGATTCATGAATTCGGTGCAATCTATACATCAGGCATTACGGTGTTTCGTAATACGGAAGACACTGGATATGCGTACCTCGAGAAGCCCATGTGCGATGTACATGCTATCGCTTTGGCCGCCTATCAACAACCGCAATTGAAACGGAATGATAACAGTTTACTCACAGGAAAATATACAATGGGCACACGAAAGAAAATCGAAAATCTGTTCGCCATTGCTCATTACCATCGACATGATTGTCTTGTCCTTTCGGCACTCGGTTGTGGTGCATTCAACAATCCACCTACTCATGTGGCTTCAATTTTCAAATCAGTTATCCAACAATATGCTGGTTATTTCAAGACAATTCATTTTGCTATTGTTGACGATCACAACACGGGCAATGCGCACAATCCTGATGGAAACTATCTTCCATTCCAGCACATACTTGATGGGCTTCGCGTGCACGCAATGGTTCCTGAATCTGAAGTTGGTACAGCTAGCGGACCCTTCAGAATTGTGGGAAAGAATCATGGAAAGATTATCACAGATGAAGTGTTTATTTTTGGCTTGTCTCCATGCCAATATGGCGGCGAATGTACCAATTTGGGCGATGCACACCATCGCCAATCATATTCTCATCCACCATTGTGTCCTGAACGTGGCACATGTGGTCAAATGGTCTCAGATAAAATCCATCAGAGCGTTTTTATTCACCGTACAAAATGTCGATATGGTGGCGAATGTACACAAGCGATGGATGAAAAGCATAGTCATCAATATGACCATCCTGAGTTTTGCCCTGGAAAGAGTGATTGTACGGACACAAGCAAAGATCATCTGTTCCAATATCGCCATATACCGGTGTGCAAAAGTGGCCCCACCAAATGTTTGTTGTTCCTTAAAAATGACCAGGAACATTGTCGTTCTTTTCGTCATTGCAAACTCAATTGTGTATTCGGTGCCCATTGCGTCAATTTTCATGATCAAGAACACTTCAATGATCAATCACACCCATTCTATCAGCCTTGTCCTTCAACACCTTTCTTATGTCGATATCATGGGGAGTTCTTACAGGGAAAACGAGACCCTCGTGGCACGTTGAGACGAGAGGTCGAAGAACATTGTATCAAATTCTCACACGTTTGCGCATTCGGACGACAATGCACCGATACGACCGAACTACATGCTCGCACTTCGATTCACATTGCACGAAAGATGTGCTCTGACTTGGATAAATGCTCTAAACTGAATGATGAAGAACATCGCAATTCTTTCTCACATCCTAAATTGCCTGATATTCGATACTTGTGTAAATATCTTGGGTCTGAATGCCACGATCGATTGAATCCCAATCACATGATAAGCTATCGTCACGCCGGCAACTACAAGCACATCGGTGTTGTGCGCTACTTTGGTCTCAATAAACATGTTGATTTTGTACAGAATCAATATGCAATGGCAAAAGCGGTTCGCGCCTACGTCGAAGCTGAGAATTGGAGAAAAGCGAAGGTTGCCATTCCACGAGAGCTTATCGATTGGATTCATGCGTTGCCGCCTATTCATCGATGCAACAAAGTCATTTTTGAATCGATTCTCGTTCATGGTCATGTCATGAGTCGAGAATACATGAATCTGTTGCGACAACCAGAATTTGTGGCTAATGCTATTCAGCAACATAATCGAGTCCGACGAATATTGGATCATCACAATAATGAAGCTTTGAAAAATCACGCTCGAGATTTTATTCGAGCTTTAGTGGCCATCGAATTCGATAAGTCTGCTTCAAAAAACTTCCAACATGAAATACCTGTTGGTGGTGCTTTTCATCCTTTACCAATTGCTTATCAACAGAAAGAAACACAATTAAAATTAATTCTCAAAGCAGACGAAATTGCAACTATTCGAGCACATGCTACGGAAATTGCTCAAGCTTCTCTTAGACTGAATCAAAATCCCATGGGTATCGGCCATGGACCCGATGAGACCCTGGGGACTAACAAACATGTTTTTAGCATTCTGGGTCCCCATTTGGGACATTATTAAGGTGACATTTTTATCGTTTTTAAACGTGAGCTCAAATATCATCCTGATACTAACTTTTCGATTCAAGCAGCAACTACGTTTGGTGCTAGTACCAATGCATATAAAATGAGACCGTGGCTCAAAGATCCAGGCTCTGGAAGAGATCGAATCCAACAATTTCATTGGAATAAATTACATTGCTCTGTGCCAGGATACGAGGACGCGGCTGCTATTGAGCTCATGGCATTGACCGGCCTAAAGAAACAGAAGATGAATGAAAATCTAAGCGATATTCAAGAGCGATGGTTGACTATCGACTCTCATAAAGTATTCGAAATGCATCTACCACAGTTGATACCTTTGGACTACATCGATCATATTTACATGCCCACAACTGTGTTTGACTCGTTGACATCATCCGCGCAACAATCGGCTAGAAAAATTTTCCGTGATCAACTTACCATTACACCTCACAAAGTTGACCTTAACAGTCTGAATCAACTGGATTTAACTCGTGATCCTTATCAAAAACACGTCATTGAAGAAATTATGAAGAAGATTACTCGCAGTAATTTCCAACCACTCCAAGGTACTCTTATCACGTTGCCTGCAAGCAAGTTTGAACAGCAAGTTGCTATACCCATGACAATCTCACAGTCGTATCGTCAATATCAAGTGCAACACGGTCGAAGTGATACCATCTTTATTTACTGGCAAGCTATGGGCGGTGACATGATGTTGACTGTATCCAATGAGTTCATCGATCTTGCTGTCAACCAAATTGGACTGCAATGCCTCACATGCTACATTGCAGATACCCCTATCAATCATAGCGATGTTACATACCATGAATCTTTTTCGTACATTACTAATCATCGTCCATATCATCACGATATGATCGTGCAAGACTGTCAGCGCATGAAAGAAAGGTCGAATTCGTTCCATCGTGGTTGTAACACGGATGATTACATCACTTACTGTCTCAGTATCAAATTCAAAACTGGAGAAGTTACTTTGAAACATGCCGGATCCAACAACATTTATAATCATCAGAAAATGACGTATACATTTCAGCCATCTGAACTTAATTTGTCCAAACTTGAATACATTCATATCAGTGCAGGCGCTCGAATAGTGCCTGTGCGAGACTTCGTCATTTCGCACCGGTATATACCAGAATATCATCCATCTTTTGACAAAGAATTGAAGCATGACATCAAGGAAGAACCATCAAAACCAAAACAGGCTCCAGTCATTGCTTCGATTCCACCTCCGGAGAATGAACAATCTCCACTAAAACCACTTTGGAATCAGGTAAAAGATAAAATATTCGGTAAGGAGACACCATTGCGAAAGCCATGTCACAACTCTCTCAACTGCCTTCTTCAATACTCAACGAAAGACTCCAAAGAGCACAATGAAAAATTCTCCCATCCTTGCCGTTATTCAGAATTGTGCCGAAGAATTTCTGATCATCCCCATCTTGAACATATTCCACATGTGGTACCCAAATGCAATTATGACAAAAAATGTCGTGAACGAGGAAATCCGATGCATCGCGCTAAGTACCGCCATTCAGATTTGCCCGATTACCTTGTTCCATGTCGATACCAAAACTCCTGCACCGATAAAACCGACGAACACCGGATCAAGTATTCTCATGGAGAACGAATCCCACTACCATCATGGTCAGGTACAAGATGAAATTCTCTACATGTGAATCGAAACAAAAAATAAGTCTTTTTTAGCTTCCTAAGCAACGTCATTTCCACAAAGACGTCATGAACAAGTACAATATTCTCCGAAATATACACACCATGGTGGTTGAATGATATTTTGAAATCAAACTTGATCATCGATATCTTTCAATAGATATTTTTTTTCCTTTTTTCAGTTCATAGTTCTGTGTATTGATGTCGTTTTTCTTCTGTGATTATAATTCTCCCTAATAAAAATGTCTTCATCGACATGCTTTATTCTTTTTTCAAACGGGCACTAAAGACTATAATAATGATCGTGTGTGAGTGTTGATCAAATGATAACTAACAATTTAAACAACCAAACCAAAATAAATAGTGTAAAGCGATGGTGGAGTCAGTGATATCACAACTGACAAATATCTGTCCGACATTTTCGAGTATCATTCCACACACTACTTCAAAAGTCCACTCTGTTGTAACCGTAGTAGTCATAAGAAATGCGAATTCTCTCGTCCGATTCCCTGCTCTACACTGAAAAAAAATAAGGTGTCACACGAAACCTCGAAGGTTTCGTCAAGTTTTACTGTACTTTAAATGTGTTCGTAAGATCATACGAAACCTCTAAGAGGTTTAGCAATATCCTAGGTTTTGTAAAATTCTTTAGAGTTTTAAAAAATTAAAATGTTTCATCCTGAACCCTTCAAAATTTGCGTTAACCCTGAGTTTTGGTCAAAAATCCTTTTGACTTTCGTATATAAAACGTTTTGTAAATATGCTTGATGTAGAAATAGGGCTACGAATTTACCATTATCAAGTAGTTACATTTCCCGGTAGTTAGTAACTTCTCTGCTACTAGTTACATGCTTACGGTAACGGGCCACTACCAGTTACTGGGTAACGGAGTAACGATTTGAACCATTCCTCTAATAAGTATCAAAAAAGGTTTTAAGAAAAATTACGAAATTCTATAAAGTTCGAGCAAAGTATATCAGGCTCGGGAAATTCATTTGTGAAGTCTCTATTTTCATGATTTTCAGTTCATAATTTTCGAGGAAAACATTTTTTTTCCACAAAAGTTTGAAGTGTTTCATTGAACTTATTTTGTTTCTCACTAAACCTGTTTCTGCATTCAGAGATAGATTGTTAAAAACGAAGAGTAAAAGATAAAATAATAACAATTCCTGTATCCGATTCAGATTCCATTGGCCCGACTTGCCTTAGTCAAACTTTTTAGAATTTCGCTTTTTATCATGAAAATCTCCTTTGCTGATAATTGGAAGAGTCGTTGATTCCATCGCTCTGATATTGTTACCGGGTAACTGGTAACGGAAACATTACCCGTTACTTGATGAAATATTCCATTTCTAGTTAAATCAGTTTTCAGATGAGGAGATAATAATTGTGGGTTCGATTTTGATAGTTAAAACCTGATGAAATATTTTAGCTTTATTTAGATCAGTTGTCAGATGAACAAAGTAAAATGGTTAGTTTGATTTTAGAAGTTACAACAAGATGAAATGTTCTTTTTCTATTTAGATCAAACATCACATGTCGATCGTTTCGCCCACCTGAACCTGGAGTAACTAGCAGAAAAAATGCCTGAAAATTGCGGTATTCTGTAAAAATAGACGTGGCGTCGCTGGAACATTGAATTAGTCTCCTGGCCACAAACTTTCCTGATTTCTTTCTAGTGATTTCTGACTATGTTGGTGTGTCTTTCCGGAAGAAGCGGCACAAACCATGGGAAAACACTTGGGAATGCTTGTGGTCGTCATATTGCTTCCATGCTCCAACGATATCATGTGTTTCTCTTTAGGACATAGTAATTGTCTCTTACTTTTCTGCCGATTTTCACAGAACCTGATTCTTTTTTAGAAATTTGGAGCTTTTAGCATTGAATGCTGGTGGAAAAATACTTCCGCAATGGAACATAGCATTCGGGAAACTTGCATTCAATGTTGAATTGTGAATTATAAAGAACTCCAAACACAAAAGGCTCGCTATCGGGGTGACACGACTTTTGAGCCTACGACAGTTGAGCCCCGACAGTTGAGCCTAACGAAAGTTGAGCCTAGCGACAGTTGAGCTTCTCATATATAGGTATCGCCCGACTATCAACATGAATAATTATGATAGTGAAAAGCTTTATTAAAAAATGAAAACTAAAAATTAAATAATGCTCTGGCTTTCTTGAAATACTCTTCAATCGTACATGTATGAAAATTACTGATTAAAATTTGCAATTGTTCGTCCATTTCCTCATAAATTAACCGTTTAGTTAGCTTTGAAACACCAGCATAGGCTCTTTCCGCAAAAATCAAATTGCCGTGTTGTTCTGTCTTGAGATCTTTAATTGATTCGTATATCGATGGTGCTTTACGCATACATTTCTGAAAAAAGTATTTTACATGAAGACCCTAAAATTAGTTCATAAGTGTGGAATCTTACTTGTAGAGCATTATGCCAGCCTTCCTGGCCATTATTCATGCGTGGTAATTTAACATCAAGACGAGCGAAACAATTCCAAAATGAGATAGGAAACCGAGGTAAACGATGATGATTATTACGATTGATACGACCAATATAGATCACATCGCCATGTGACTTGGCTTTTCTTTGCTCTTCTATAGCGAAAGCCTTCATAGAAAAGTTGGTCTTTTCCTTTCGATGATTTCACAATGGACATGGCGAATCGGTACTTTTTAAAATGATGAGTATGTTTTTCTTTCGTTATCGTTAAGCTTATAACATTCGCTGATACAATAGCTAATCACGTACGAAGAAGTATCGTCTCTTTCGAGATATTAAATTTCTCTGTTCTACTAAGATAGCCATTTCCAACTTGTAGGTGCCGTGACGTACAGCGTACTTTAATTTTCATAAAATTTCCCCTCACATCTATTTCCTTTGGCCCAGTCTATCTATAAAAATCTCAACTGTCGGGAGTTCAACTGTCGGGGCTCAACTGTCGGGGCTCAACTGTCGGGGCTCAACTGTCGGGGCTCAACTGTCGTAGGCTCAAAAGTCGGTGTACCCACTATCGGCTATTAAAAATTAAGAACTTTTACGAAACATAATGTCTACGAAACCTCAAAGGGTTTCGATTTCGTTGCAAAAATCGGAACTTTGTAGGGTTTCGTGTGGCACCTTTTTTTCTTTCAGTGTAGAGTATATTTTTCTCGTATCTTTCAAAAACGCGAGACTACGATATAACTTTCTAAAAAGTAGTACTTTTTGCAGCTCTGTTCGACCAACACAAAACTAATCTGTGGGTTACGATCAGCAGCTACCGGAAATTATTTTATCGGGATTTATTGGGACTTTTTAATAAATCCCGGGGAATTTATTTATAGTGTGGGATGAATTTACAGTTTTAAAATAAACTAGTATCTACTCCTATTTCTGTACCATTGAGACCTGTAAATTAATGTTAATATTAATTGTAATGTTAAATGAACGATGTTTCTCTCACAATGCACATTGAAAAATGTCTACGATTACTGACTGAACGCTGCTTGAGTTCATGTCAATTCATCCATTTCGAAAAATATCCTGCTTTTTAATCGACGAATATGAACATTTTATTTTTCGTTGTGTAGAGTTTACGGGTTACATCCATGGTCACTGATAGAATGATTAACAATAAGAAGATAGAGTAAAGTTACCATACCCCAGGTCAAGTAAAACGGACACCGTTACGGCGTCGTTTAGGGTCGTAGACGACAAGGATACGTTGTAATTACTGCCGTTTACGATGAAAATACGGCTCGTTACGGCGCCGTATTACCCCGTTTTAACAGGGGCAGTAATACGGACGCATTTCTCCGTACCGTATACGGGGATGTAAACGGCCGTTAATGAAGAATTACAGTGGCCGTATACAGATAGTATTCTCTATTGTGTACGGCAGTAAACGATCTGTTTTCCTGCAGTTTTTTAAGACTTCGCTCCACATTTTTTGCAACAGATAAAAATTGATTCAGATAAAAAAATTTAATTTATTGAAAAAATAAAAATAAAAGAAATTACAATAAAAAAATAGATTTCAATGAAGATGAAATAAATGAAAGGTAAAAAAAGTAAAATAAAAAGTTTGCAAAAATAAAATAAAAATTAGAATAAATATAAAATCTAAAGTCCGATAAAAATTAAAAAATGAAGTAACAATCGAAATAAAAATAAATCTAAAATTAGATATAAATTAAAAATTAAGAGAAATCGAAAAAAAAATTAAATCTATAATTACATAAAATTTAAGTAAAGTAAAAGAATAATTTGAAAATTAAATAATATAAATAACTTTTACCTACCGTTAGTAGACGTCATGCCCTCATCATCTAAACGAAAATGAAATGTGCAAAGAATGAAAAGGAAATTATTTCTAACTGTTATCACGTAGATACAGTGATTGGTGTAATTTATGCACATATTACAGAATAGAAGAGAGGGCGCTGTGATTTACGAAAAGAAGAGACGGATCAAAATAAAAAGCAATAATAGGGACAACTCGAACGGGAATTAAGAAAGAAACATTATTGCCCTAGTAAAATATTTTCTCGCATGGTCTGGCACCGTATGGTAAATACGATTGAAATAGGGACTGTTTGCGATGATCGTTACAGTATCGTTTGCAATGGTCCGTAAACGACCATCCTAAATACTGCCGTATTTACCCGTGATAATCTCGTATACGATCATTCGTAAACGATCGACCGCCACGACCATCGTATATCACCGAAATTGCATCGTTTACGACCGTTTACGGATCGTTCTGATTGACCTGGGACGAGTAAATTCTAGATGGAATCAAATGTTTAAAAGAATACGGATAGTGTTAATATACAGGGAAAATTGATTACAAGTGGATTTACAAACGGTTACATATTAGAATAATAAATCAATGTCGATGCATTACAAAAAACAATGTCAAGTTTGTATGATTCAAATACTAAATTTTTATTTTCTTGGTTAATTGTTTGACTTGACGAGTCCATTTGTTAATGGTACTTGGCGATCGTATTCTTTTTTTTTGTCTGTTGAGTTCATCTGATTGTGACTTATTGATACTGTTGGCAATATTGGTCCATTTATTAGTAATGGTGCTGTATACGTTGGAACTAATATTCGTAGATAGAGACTTTGTATTGAATAGTATGTCATTTGACATTTTCATCCATTTATTTTCATATTTTACTTGTGATTGAGTATTGCTTTTTGAGCATACTATTTCAATATTTGAATCCTTTTCATTTGTAGACAGTGGAAAATAAGTATTGTGTTGAGCATCAGCTGCATGTGGAAGACTGATGGTCGGTGCGTGAGGTACTTGATTTCCCTGAAAATTTTCATACTGAGGATTAACTATTATATGTTCCTGCATGAGCTTACAATATCAAAGTGCGTAGATGGACGAATGTTGCAAGTCGATAAGTTCTTATAATGAAATAGAACTAAAAGATACAGTGGTGCTCGCATCCAACCAATGCTGCTAACAATGCTCGAGTATCGCTTAAGCCATGCAAAAAGTTGTTCGGCGCATTGAGTATTGATCATATCCAAATCTTAAATAATTAAATAATGAAAGTTTACAATCGTTCTGATTAGAAGACTATGCTTTACCGGAATTAGAATAAGGAGACATGTTAGCTTTGCACCAGCTACCTATATGATTTTTCCAGTGTGCTTTGTCAATGTAGAATTTTATGTTTTTGAGCTTGTTGGAAGCTGCTGTATCAGTAATAAGTTCACCCACGTGTTTATGTACAAACTTAACGAGATGACAGCCATCATCATAGCAGGCTATTTTAGGCAAAGCATCACCACTAACTAAAATCAAAAGGAATTCAATATTTTTTTAAGCAATTTCAGAAAGCAATGGAACGAACTTCTTATTGTGTTTATGATCAGTTGTACGATTTCTCGTAATGTCTCACTTCGGAAGATTTCAGCGAAACTTACAACAATTTTACAATTTGTTACCATTGCTAGAAGTCCAAATGAACGAGAACATTTGTTAATGTAAGATTCTGATCTTGCTTTACTTGTGCTACAATTGGTAGCACCAAAACAAATATTTTTTTGTCGCTTCCATTGTCGTGAATTGCGCAACTTGTAATTGTGAGTACATTTTCGATTATTTGACGATGTTTCAACTGGTTTTTGATTATCTTGATGAAGTTCACAATATAATGAATAACGAATAGGTGTCCTCCAACACCCTATTACTAGTGGTTCTGCGAAATCACTGCTCTTATAATCAACTTGTTTCGCACGGCAAACTCTTCGACGGGCCTTTTGATGGCCATCTATGGTGAAACAAGACGAACATTTATCACCTGCTATATTGCATGAACCAATAAGAGTTTTATGATTTGACCACAAATAGACAAATCTCGACAAAATACGCGGATATTGACACCATGCCCAAAAGTCGAATTGATCGATCTCTCTTGGAACAGTAACAGACTTACTACCTAAACAAAGATCCGTTTCTAATATTTTGTAAGTAAACACGATTTGTGAAAAACGACGCATGTTGATTGGAGCCGTTTGTGATTGATTAGTGTTAAATGCAAGATTGTTAAGACTAGCTGCTTGCTTTTGCCAAGAGTGCGGAGTAGCAATAAGATCAGAAGTATATCGTTCAACAAGCTCTCTTTCACATGCATAATCTCCCCCTAGATAAATGTAACTACCATGCTGAATACTTTGTGATGTATAGCTTCGCATATTTTTTTGTTGGATGTAATTTGGATAAACAAGAATAGGTTCATCAACATGTTTTTGATGATTGTTTGAATGAACACATTGAAGATAATAAACGATACCTATTAAAACAATTACTCATAAAGATAGAAGTATATATGCCTTCGCTTTTCTATGATATGCAGAAACGATCAGTTTCGCACAAATCCATATTTCATGGAAAGAAGCGTATACACTAGAGGAAAGCATCCTTTGGCTACTGAATTTAGAGAGAATAAATGTTCAAATTTTACCTTGCTCGTCAAAAGCTTTCAATAAAAGACACAACTTTGCACTGTCATTAAATAATAGTAGAGGGCGTTCAAATGGTTTTTAAATTATATAAAAAATCAGGCATACTTCTTCCACTATAGCGTCACGGTTAATATAACATTTGTTTGTTGCATCTTTAAAATCTAATTTGAAAACTTGTGAAATATATTTTGGGATTCCTTCACATGTCTACATTTTTTCTGGATATTTTATTCTATGTTGAATATTAAATTCTACGAAATTAGTCTAATTTAGCAAACGGAAAAGGGTAATTTCACGCCTCGAGCTGAGAAGCTTGATAGCTTCATACACAACATGTGTTCAAGTATCTAAATCATTGCTATTATTCCTATATTTCCTCAATATGAATTTCTTCAACATCTTATAGAATAGTATTTCATGTGAGATTATTTGAAAAATTTTCATTCAAGTAATTAGTTCATGCAGTACCTTTTCAACACGTTTATGTGTTACGTCTCTGCCCAAGAAAATGTATCGTTCTTCACTTAGTTTTTTTCGTAATTTCAATTTTAAATATTTTGACTACGATTGCTGAAGCTCGATATTTCTCACTTAAGAACGGTAAGATGATTTTCAGAAGAACTAGTCTCAAAGTACGACTTATTTTTAAAACAGTGTGCTCCAAACCAAAACTGGTGCTCATTTTGTTTCCTCTGTACTTATTATATATTTCATTAATTTCTTTTGTTGAAGAGCAATTTTACTGCCAAAGTTAATTCAACGATTGAAAGATCTTTGGGTCAACGTAGGGGATGAAAAACTCTAAAATAAGATAGTTCAAACATGCAGAAAGAATATTGTAGATGAATCTATAATATCAAGTAGAGTTGAAGCAAACTAATATAGATCACCTGAGATAAATTGTAAAAGAATATAAATAAAGGGATGTACCTTTGAAAACTTGACCATTATTTGTGTATACGGAAACTTCTTTTGTATGAGCATGATCACTGTTCAGAATAGAATTACAAGTGGGGCATTGTTGTGTAAATGGTTCAATAGGATTAACTTGTACATGAGTAAGAATCATATGATCAATAATGCACGAGTGTTTGATACTAGGTGTATTAGAAGGATTCGAGAAAAATGATATAAGAGCACGAACATCGGATTCAGAATGATTCGATTGGAAGTGTTGTCGTAGGTGATTAGTAATGAAGTTAATTCGAGCGGGTTCCAGTTTCGATAATCGAGAATTTAAATCAAGAACAAACGAGATCTCTGTTGGATGAAATAAACGATAAAAGCTTGTCAAGACTCGAATTTCAGACTCGCTTGTTCGCGACGACATGGTCAAGATTGTAATTTAGTATCAAACTATTTGTGACAAATAATCAGTGAACAATTTTCTGAAATAAAAAATAAAATAGAAAGAGAAAATTCTGTAATTGATTGGTCATGTATACATTTTTTAGAACCAAAAATACATCACTAATAAAGAGAAATATATATCTTAATCAAAATGTATTGGATCAAATAACAAAATCAAAAGTGATTCGAAAAGCATGCTAGCAGATATTATCAATATGGATAAATCAAAAGTCTTACGGAAAGAACTTTTAATGCAAAAGGCTATGAATGGCATAGATAGTGTGACGACAAAATAATCACCAACGACTATTTCATATACTAATGAAGGAGTATTTTTTTCTAGTTTATAAACAACATATTGCTATGTTAAAAGAGTATTTAATTTGATTGGTCATTCGTCTTGGTCAAAAGATTGTGTTGTTGCTAAAAATAATGTTCTTTTTTTGTATTTTTTCTCGATTAAGTATTTAATTATATCTTCATCGGTAACATTATTGTCATTACTAACGGTTAACGATGATAATTTGTGACTAGAAGTGATTACATCGAATGACGTTTGAGTAAATGCATCTGCTGTAATTATAGTTGTTGTCTGTGTTGCAGCAGGAACATAAAACGTTGTCGTTACTGGCAGAATTTCATCACCAACTAAAGGTACCGAAACCTTTTGTATAGAATCTGAATTTCGATTGTCATACTTTTGAGTGTCTGACATATTTTCAATAGTGCTACGTGAAGAGTAACTTGAAGACTTGAGTGGGAACAGAAGAAAAGAGAAATATGAGGTTGATTAATGAAAATCTCTATTAGATAAAATCATACCGAAGACGAACTTAGCGACAACAATGATGCCTGGTAGAGCTCACTGTATTGAAAGTCATGTACGTTTTCTGCATTCGTATTGGGACATTGAATGACCGATTGGTTTTTTTCGTAATTTATACGGTCATTTATATCAATTTTCATTTTTTTCAAGGAATGGCATGTGTTGATTAAAATATTGTGATCATCACTATCTAACGGTATCTACAAGTAAATAAAAATGAACAGGAAATAGTCATTAATATATGTCATTTTTGATGAATACATTCGGCTTGATTGTGTATCAGGTGACATTGAATTGATTGAGCGTTTATATGTTGAAAGTCGTTCATATCATGATGTTCATCATGAAAGAAATTACTTATTTTCGTAGCTACTCGACCAATCATCTAAAATGAAAAACAGTTGTTTAGTAGAAGCTAAACAAATGTTTGCTACTAATTTCAAAACACGTGAACGATATGAACTCTCAATAAAGAACAGGTGCGACTGAGACAAATGGATGACAATAGTTAATAGGAAACAATCTAAGTAGTTCACTGAATGATAGTTTTCGCGTCGAATTTGCTTTTTTCCAAAGTATGCTATGAAATAGCACATCATATTGTGTTCTGGAATGTTTTAGATGTTTGGTGATTGAGTATCAATGGTTTTCTCGACATTGACACATACCATACACATTTCATTCTAAAGAAAACTTTAAATTAGTATACGTATTTCGTGAAGACATCAAAGGAAATAAAATAACTGTAATCTAAAAGCTTTGGTAATAACGAGTGGGTTGTCAAGCAAATTTCTTTAAGTGTTTTATAATAAATTATAAAAATTTCAGAGCAACGATAATTTCCAAAAGATTCTCATTTCCGTAGTGAGTATTAATGAGCAATAAATATGTAACTATGATCTTGTAAATTTTCATCGTATTTAACACTGACACAAGAATTAATAGTGTGAGAAGCAACGCTTGTGTGGCTGTAGATGGTACTGTAAAATTTAAATAGTCGAACTTGTCAAAACATTGATGGAATATGGTGATAACGAACAATTAAAGCATCTTATTGTTATCATAAGAGACCGAATGACTATTGTTCACAAAAGCAATAAGAATCGTAACGATAATTATTTTATATATTTCTTCTTTCTTCTTATTTCCGTTTCAAAATAACAAAAAATATCATGTTTCGTATTTCTTCTGTCCTTTTGGTTGTTTTTTATATCTATACTCATGATATGATATTTCGATATTCATAAGAATCAGAATCATTATCATATACTATTGTTGTTGGCTTTGACTTATTCATGTGATACGAATCAAATATATGATTATCACATGATCCAAGCTCTTGCTTTTGAAAAACCATATGATATCAAGATTTGAAGTCTTTTTCATTGTTGATAAGATTAGTACCATGAAATATCAGTATTAGCGGTGTATGTAAAACGATGTTGTGGTCCTTTAGATTTTTATTTGAAGTATTCGATAGGATTCAGTCTTATCTAATGTTTGTACGCAATGCTGAAGCTAGATCATTGTAGATTGAGATAGATTATTCTCTCTAAAAGCTGAAACCTATATTGTTCAGATTGTTCAAAAGGAACGACTGTTTTCTGATAATCGAATATTTGATTTGTATCATATGAATAGGTCACAGCTAACAATGTCAATATTCGATAATGATATATGAATCTTATGTATACCAAAACATTATGTTTCGTATAGATTTATTTGTATAATTATTTTTTAAGCGCAATAAGACACAAAGTCAACCGTTAGTAGATGAATTCATATAGAAAATTATCAATCTCAATGAATATATAATATTTCTTTTTGGTTTGTTTTATTTTTATTTTTATTTTTATTTAAATTATAAATCTCAACGGTTCTTTGATTGTCTTAATGTTGCTGAATGCAGTACTCTACGTAAAAATCGAATGTGTTTGTCGCATTATGTTTTCCTGCATATAAAGACATAGAATGATAAATAACAGTCATGTTAGTTTTTTCTAAACTGCTGATGGGAATTCATTATCATATTTCCGATTCTATCCATTTCTTGATTATGAAAAACAGCCTTAAGATATCATTGTTAAGTGATAGAATAAAATAATTGAAGATTGTATCAGAGCAGTTTTACTACTAACCTTGTATTGATCATTTTTAATGCAAATTGTGAACATATACTTATTGTGGATGACATTGGAGATAATAGAATCGATTATATCATCATTGTTCTGAATATAAGCATAAGAAAGTACACTTCTATTTTCTAAGAATCACTCACATTCATAAAATGGTTGACCATTTTTGATGCTGGTATTTGAAAGAGTTTTTCGACCTGCGCATTGAAGAAAATGACCGGTTGCGTAATAAAGGTATCTGAAACTTGAATCTAAACAGAATATATCTTGATCAAGGCTGTTAGTAACCATCTATTGTGATTTGTTACCGTTGTCATATAACCCCATTTGAATTCATGGCGTGTGTTGTCGCATCTAAGGCAGCGATATTCGGTATCACTTAGTTCGATTACTTTCTTGGTACAACCGTCGGAGGGACACATCTATTGAAAACAAGATAAATAGATTTTCTAGTGGAATATGCATTACTTTCACCTTATAAGTCAGAGAATGTTTGTCGAGTTGTGCGCATGCTCCTTTGACAGAAAAGTATATATTTTTGTTGTGATTAGAAACGTATTCGATTATAGCTTGAGTAATTGTTTTGGTTTTCACTGAAAACAACGATTCAAAATAATAATCATGCAAAAAAATATTCAAACTTTGTTGAATAGTAGTTTGTACGATGCTTGGGGTTGCACACTTTTTCGAATCTTGATCATGTTCATGAAACCAGGTTTTCAGCTGTTGTACTCTCTCTGTATCACATGGATTAATCTTCATATGTGTTTGTGATGTTGTTGAAAGACTTCTGTATCCTTTAAAATCATGAACTTTAATAGCTTTAAAAACAATCACTGGATAGTTATTGTCGTTGAAATTCTTGGCCTAGCAAACAGCAAATCATCATTATACTGCTATAATAGGTTTAATTGTACAATTTTGAAGAAGTACCTTATCTTCCCAAAGAGTGACTGATGTTGAGCCTGTTTCGTCTATGATATGAATGATCCGCGTAACATAGGATTTTCGATCAATTTTATTTGTGATAATCGAGAGATCCGATACAAAGTTAACAATACCAATAACATCTTAGAAATAGAAAGACGTACATTGAATATATAAATATTAATTTTCAAAAATTTGAGGAAGTTGAATCTAAATCTCAGGTCATTAGTAAAAAGGGATCATCAATTTTACATTTTATTGTTTTTACTAAAAATTGTCGAACATTTACACATCTAATATGTAACTGCTGTACACTATAGACTATCAGAGTACACAAACGAAATAACTATAACGTGAATAATGATTGAGTAAGACGTGTTTTCTTAAATTGGTAGATTTCAAAAACTCATCAGTATACATAGCAGTTTCAATTACCTTGAGCTTGTTAATATGAAATCAGAACTACTTCGTTGCATAAATAAACAGACTCAAGTTAACCGTTGAATGTATCGGATGAAACAATTTGGTTATATATTTTCAGAGAAGTTTAGTAATAATTGAACTAGTAGACATTGCATAATCTGACTGATTATGGAATTCGTGATTATGAAACATATTCCTATTGGGTCTCGATTCACATTATTAAATGAAAAAAATTTAATTTCATAAGGTCATCGTTCTATTGGATATTTTGAGGTAGGATATGGATGAACGTGATAGATGATGATTTGCAGGCCAATGTGAATTTTATGAGAGAATTTCTGTTCGTTCTCGTAACTCTGTAACGACGCTACGTTTTTGCTCATTTTATTTTGACCATAACAGTGCAAGAAAACGTTCTAGTGGGTTGAGCAACATCTTAAATTGAACAGAATTTTATTTTAACGATTTTCAGATTTCTCCTAACTTATCAAAAATGTTTCCTTAAAAATCCGTCATTGAAATATCAACACCAATTGTCAGAAATTCAGCGAAAGAGTGGGTGTTAGTATTTCAGTTCGAAATTTTCGAGAAAACATTTTCATGAGTTTGGAAGAATCTGAAAACATTCAAAATTTCTCTTTAATTTAAGATGTCGCTCAACTTGGTAGGATGCTTCCTTTCGCAGGAGTTACGGTTGAAATAAAATGAGTAAAAACGTAACGTTGTGACATTCTGCCACTAGCACTCTGTGGGCAAGCCTATTTACCTATCATAGAATTTATTTTTTGATTTAGAATATCAGTGAGTTGGATAAAATTATATCTTGACATTGGTGCATAAATGAAGTTGTCAATAGAAGTATGATGGATTCTAGTCTCTTGTGTCACAATTATTTCATAATTAGATGACAATGTGTTATATTGACGATTGGCCGGTTTAACAGTAGCTTGTCGCAAAATATAGGTCTATACAAAATAATTATTAAATAGTGATATTATAAGAGTAAAAATAAAACACAAATCTTATCTATTGTTGCTCTACCTGTCCAATGTGAATGATTTGAAAGAATCGACTACACTCGTGATTGAATGCAGTTACTCGGATTTCGTCAGTATTGTCAAATAAATCAAACGAAAACAGACTACCGGTACCACGAACTTTGTTGTAATGATGAATATTTGTCTTGTTTGTGACAATACCCTGGATTGACCAATTTCGTCTATATGAGTGCATAATAAACAGTGATAAATTCTATGGAGAGATGCTTCTACCTGTTGTTATATTGATTGATTTGAGAAATTGTTATCAACATTTCATTATCAGCTTGAGACATCGTAGATTCAGTATTTGTGAGAGTTGGATGGCAGTCAATAGAAGAACAGCATTTTGACTGGACGGAACTCTTGTTAGTTCCTGAAAATGGATCGAGAATAGGTGACGTGTTTTGAATGATGGATTGTTCTTGTAGTTCAACATGTGTAGAAGCGTAATCGATCCTGTTAGAATCAGTTTGAACGATATCGATATCATTAATAATAAGCATAAGTCTAAAAATTTTAAACAGATGGTTAGAAGTAAATGAGATATTTTAGCAAGTTTTTGACATTGATAACCGAATCTAGACTAACTTTAATATGAAATTTTAACTAAGGGACATTTCTGTCGCAAGGTTAGTCATGATACCTCAGAATAAAGAAAGACAACTAGACTTTCATGAGGACCATATAAATAGTCTGGTGAAGAACTTCATGAATACAACATCTTTCAAGACGAAAGACGCTAACCAACAAATATCTTTATAGTTTTGCTCGTAGTTAAGAATGAATTGTTTATAAATAAATATGAAATATATTGATCGCTTAGCTTATACATTTCACATTAGTATTTCGATATTGTATTTTTTGAAACTCACATATATTTTCGAAGAAAATTGTGAGTGAGAGTTGTAAGGCTAAGTTTTGGCGCCTTCGCCCCCACCCCCTCTCCTCCGCATTACAGACATCCCCCAATTAAAGATACTCAAAGCGCTAAAAATATTTTAGGAAAGGATTATGTGAGTTCCACATTTCAGCCCCAAAGGGGCTGCGTTAAAAAACATTTTTTATCGATGAAATGAATATGATTTGGTTCAAGAAAAGTTTTTTTTATTTGTGCGAATCAAGGTTTTCGACTAGTAGTAACAGCTCCGCGTATATAGTACCTATTTGTTTTATTATCAAGCATATCAGCAATTATTTTTTTGATATAAATAATCGTGTTTTCTTTCAATACAGCTGATTCCACGAGATGGTTTAATGACGTATTCAAAATGCATGCTATAGATCGAAAAGTATAAAATGATAGCTCATGTTATAATGATTTTCATATGTACGTACAGGAGTAACTTAATGTTCCATCAAATATAGTTACACGATAGTGGAGTGAGTTTGTTTCGCCACCTTGAAGATTCTGAATCGATTTCAGACCCTGTCAAAAACTATTCTTTTGAGTTTATATGTAATATATATATAAATGTCGACAAACTTTTATTTGTACGAATGCTTTTTTATGCGTATAGCCACTGAGATAATCCTGAAATTGATCTTTGAAAATTAAACACTTAGAAAACAATTAAATATTTCAAACCGTTATAGCATTTGCAGATAGTTGAATTTTGTCCGAATTCATTATGACTTTATGTGATGTTCACGATAGTATTCTAAAGCGAGCAAGTGAATAAAGGACATTAATTGATCTAATGTTTAGTCAATCATAATTGACTGTGTGTAAAAATGAAAAAGTTGAATTCGAAGGTTGATAGCTAGATATTTAGTTTTCTAGAACAGATAGTATATCTGTATACATCGTACTCAACTAACAATAGAACAATATAAGGAGTTTTATTGTTTTAGCGAAATTCGCTATCAGCTGTAAAAACTGAAAGTTAACGGAAGCATTTCAAGCGACGTTGCAATGGCTACTATGTTATTAACTGAGAAGTGCATTTTATTATTATTCTGTTTATTTTCCAATGGTATATTGATAAAGAGTATGTCATCTGAAATTGTAGCGACTATTGCAAGATAGAAAATGTTTTGCCTTTCTGATGATTCGAATCATACATGGTTTAGAGGGGAGAACACTAAACAAGTGTTTTCATAGTCGTATCGAGCGTTTTGGACGGATGAATTTCTGAAGAATATACACGATAATATTTATGGTATGTGTCGAGAACGATAAATGATTCTGTCATGTCTTTTGATTCTAGCTGCTCGAACTAAAAGTAGAAAAAAGAATAAGCTAGAAAAAGACATAATTCTCCTCTCTTTGGAATATCCTGGGGAGTCCCTGGGGAGTCCTTGGAAAATCTACTGTGAAATTTTCTCGTTAAGTGCATAAATGATTTAATACATTGAAGTATGTAAAGCACATTGGTTGTACATCACTTGACCACCACAAGAGTAAGAAAATTGGAGAATAAAATGATTATTTTGTTTTGTTTACTTCTAAATAAAAATACAATAAATATGTTTGAAACGAAATAATGATTGTTTACTAACGGTCATTGTGTGCTATGGGGATTTGAATCAATTTAAGCGGATATTTCGATTATTAAAATTTTTTCTGTATAGAATAGGTAACGAAGAATTAGGGTGTGTTAATTATAGATATATGGGGAACTTGATAGCATAGGTCGACCCTTAATTATCGGGTAGCCACTGTGCAGAAGCAAGTCAAAATTAAAACCAGATTGCAGTATTTGATCTTGAAGATGAATATCGGTTATTACTACTAATTAGAATATTCTAGAATGCTGTCTATTGTTTGATATGTGTCTATGCTACAGGTAAGTAAAGTAAAGCGATTATATTTTCTCTTTGAGAATATAAACGTTAGTATAGAAAGTTTTCCGTAGTATTAAGTTACGGAAACAAGCATTTCTTCGCCGAAATCTCACAACGTAATCATTTGACTTTTAAAAGTTGTTATGAAACTCTAGTAGTCTATGAGATCAATATAATGCGGGAGTGGTTCTCACATAAAACAATTACTGATTCATTTCCACATTTTCTTATTTCATGGCAGTATGTGCTCAATTCTAAACATCAGCATAGAAAGTAGGGTACAATAAGTACTCTTCCGTAGTTAAAAATTGCATCATGCAGACTTTTGTACATTTACTTAAGATATTATACCAACAAACATATCAGATCAATCTTTAGCTATAGCTAATAATTAAAATGATTGATTTTATAGAATCATAGATATAAATGCATGTGAGCTACTCATTTTACTTACACAAATGACTTCACATTCACATATGATATTTTGCATTTTTTGGTTTTCGATTTGCTGTTTCATTAGTTGGTACAGGCGAACATAATTGTATCTGTTTTTCTTACAAAAGAGATTTGATGCAAGAACACATTAGAACGCGGTAATGAAGTTCATTTCTATTTTTGAAGATGTCGTTTTTTACCCTCTTCTTTGCGCTTCCTATTGCAGCTGTGTAAAGTGCACGGCAAAAGTTTTTATACAGAAAATTTATATTTTTTCTTATGTCTAATGAAGTATTCTAGTAGAATTGATGAACTTCATCAGTCTATTAGTTGCCGTTAAGAAACTTTATCAAAAACTTTTTATTTATTTTAAAAAATCGAAAATAATGCAGTAATTAAAAGGTAAACTATTGACTGATTCATATATCTATGATATCAGATTGTTCAATAAACTTGGAAGATAGTATTGAACTCAATTGAGATTATATTGCTAAACTGATAATCTCTGTGATATATGTGCCTTAGATTATGATAAAGTTTTTTCTACTTGTAGATAAGTTATGAGTACATTATCCTACACGTTTAGTCACGCTTTATTTAAAAATGTGCTGGACCATCAACTTATGATGGTACCTTTAGATAAATGCATCATAGAAAACGACAATGTTACATATAATTCTGGTAGTAAAGTTTTTATTGGTGAACTGTTAACAGTTGGTAAGTTTCAAAAAGCTTCTGCTACAAAAGTGGGATTCCGGATTGAGAAGAAGCTTTCATTAATAGGATCCAAGAGTTTATGTCATAAGCTGATGACTCAAATGGTTGGGTATTCATTTGAACTTGAACATCCGTCTTTATCAGAAGAAGTTGGTGTAAATAGCAGTGAAGAAGATGAAGTATTAGGTAAGCAAGGATCTCTTATTACAAGTTTGTAATTTTCCGATGAATAAAATTGTTTTCTCTTTCTTGTCTTAAATTGTAGTAAAAAAAAGAAAGAATATAAATCTTATATCAAGCCCTAAATATTTCAAAGACCATAATGGTCAGCTTTATCCAAACATGTCTCAAGCAAGTATGATGATTATATTGATATGAACTAAACGAGTGTCTGAGCTGGGAAACCATTGTAACTCATTCATACTTGGTAAACTTAAATCTTAAAATTAGTGGAATGCGAAAGACATAGAATGCATAACAGAATAACTGTAAAATGACCAGGATGATTTTCTTCAACACAATGCTTTCACTTTCTTCAATTGACAAACTTGTACTACACTCCTGCCATTGTACTATGACAGCTCGTAAACGTTATTGTGCATATAAATTGAAAATGTGTAAAATTTTGTAGGTCACATCATTTAGCGTAAGTTATGAAATATGCATGCATACTAATGGCAGTAGCTTTAGTAGTTAAGATATAAGTTAAATAAAGATTGTTTCACTATAGCTACCGAAAGTGCTCCATATTCTCTCCAATATAATTGCAGACTTTGGTAGTGGCTTTAGTGCTCTTGATAATATTATGGGACCTTGCACAATGTTCAAATGTTATTTTGAGCCATATAAATTAAATATTCTAATCGGGTAGATTTTTTTAATTTAGATACTCGTTTTACTGCAATAACGTCATCATCTATGATTGATATAGATTCTTCCAGTATTATTGCATATACTGATAATCATATTCAAATACCTCACAGTATTGATAATGAAAAATCAATTTTGCTACATGGTTGTATATTTTTTCAAATTTTCCGTCTTTTATCAATGTCAGAAGGTCTATATGTACTCTTAGATCCAATGGAGTCCGGCTCACTGATTGAAAATGATGATATTAATCCATTTCCAACGCATGAACTTTTAATTGGTGAGTTATTGTAGTTTTCCAGTTAAAAGAGCATGACTCATCCCCCATGAAGGTGTCATAACATTCCGTTAAGTATGCAAGAGTTTACTTCGTGATTCTCCTGAAATCTGCTATGTTTTTTCTAGCTTCAGAACACACCCATGTCGTCAAAGTCGCCTAATTTTTGATGATTTATCGCGATTGATCGTCAACTTCTTGAATAATTCAGATATGTCACGATTAATCATCAATATTTTTAGTACTGTAAACGCATCACGATTAATCGTCGAGTTTTTAGTGAAGCAGATGTATCGTCACAAATCATCGATTATTTTGAGATTTGGGATTGGTCGAAACTAAATTAAGATTGGGAGATATTTTCATCAAAAAACTATTTTGAAGTTTTATGATAGGCTAGACGACACTTTTCCGATTCAATTATTATCAGTTTATTAGCTTAGATAAAAAAAAAGAACTTTTCATATCTTCTTATTTAATACGAAATGTATCCAATTAAATTACATAATCTAATAAATATTGGCTTGTGTCACGAATCTTTGACGAACTTCAACACAAATTTCTTTTTCATAATAGCTATACAAACAAAGATTAGTTTTCGGTCTTTATACATAAGGGTAGTTTCTTTCAATTATTACAGCTAATTTTAGAAAATACGTGTGATGAGTTAACCAAGAATAAGATTATTCTCAGCTTCTTCTTTTCTCTTTTCGCTGATGTAAATTCTCACCTGTTTTTAAATTCTATGAAGTTTTTCCGCCCATAGGACTTCTAAAATATTCGTCAGTTTTAGCTTGCGGCATTAGGAACCAGAGACAAAAACGAATCACATAAGTTTCATTAGATTCGGTTCGTTCGGATTGCGTTTGGACAAAGGTGGATACGGGCTTGAAATGTGGTTTGGTAGTGAAAGTCAGTCTTCTATCACTCACGCCTACCCATAAACGACATTTTTTTATTTCTTTCTTTTTGAAATTATTTTTACAAGCGTCATGACCAGTGGATCCATTGTGTTATTACAAAAAATATCTTAGTAAAATAGTGGAATATATTTTCGTACTAAAAATGACTCAGAGGTGTCAATTTATTCCTGTGCTTTAATTCACGAGTATATTAAGTAAAAAAATAATTTTTTGATTATTCACATTTGCAAGTATAGATTATAAAAAATATTTTTATGCAAAGACAGTTAAAAACAACAGCAACTTTTCTGTAAAATTTATTCATTTTTGATGATAAGTTCTCCATAAATTTAATTTTAAATAATTTTAATTTTTCAATTTAAGTTGATCTCATTCAAATTTATTTTAACGTAGCAGAAAAATTACATCCATAGTCTTTACAGTAAAGGCTTCACTGATAATGTTCGTGTTACAAAGTTCTGCTCAGTATATACAGAAAGTTCTAAAGTGACAGTCACGTATGCATATGCATAGTTCAACTGAATTGTCCCCGCTTCGTGAATGGAAGGTTATGTGTTCGAATCTGCGTCAATGCAATATAACAAAAGTTAAAAACGTTGACGAACTAAGCATGGGTATGCTCTAAACGACGACGTGCTTCGCAGAGAACGTGAACAAATAACAAGGAGACCTCTTCTATAAACATCAAAGTCTGTGAGAAAATAAATTTTTTCTAGCTGTTTTTATGAGAAGACTAAGCTGAGTAACTGTACATAAATCGCGATTTTGGTTGAAAATCGAAAAAATTATCGGTAAAAATTGCCAGTATGAATGGTTATATCGCGATAAGCTCTCACGATTAATCACCATGATATCCCACGATAAAATCGTCGACGTTTTACCGATTTTGAGGACATGGGCAGTTTCTCTTAAAACCATGGTACTTTATATTTTATCTGTATCTTCTAAAGACTCAATACCATGCTCGACACTGCCTATATTACCAACTATTTCAAGCTGTATAAACACTACTGCATCTTTTAAAACATCCTCTGAAAATGAAAACATTCGTTCAACAACAAATGTAGTGCCATTACTATCATTAATATCTTCTACGAAGCTTAGTCCAGGTAAGGAGTCATTCATTCATGTAGTTTTTGATGGTAAGAGGATAAAAGAACCGCTTTTAAAATAATTAAGAGTAAATACGATATTTATTGTCATTATTTGTTTTGAAAAATAGCTGATCGTTTAACTAATGTTGAAATTGCAGTCAACAATTTGATTGGGTGTGTGAATCGTCTTGGTGAGAATATTGCTTGTATAGCTGCTCAATTAGAACCGTTATCAAAAATTATCAAGACCATCGAAAATGTAAGTGTCAACAAAACTGGTGTTCCATTATACATTTGACCACTCTACTGATGCGTATATCACTTTAGAATAATGTATCAAACAGTAGAGCAGACGTGTCATTAGTATCTGCTGGTTTTGGAGATTCAAGTAGCGATTCATCATCATCTACAATGCCGCGAGAACAAATTTTAGTAAATGTTTTCTGGACAGCCTTTATTATTTATTCTTTTATTGTTTTTTTTACTTTAGGTGTGTAACAATACGAATCTAATGCTCAAAGCACGACTTAACGTCTATTCGATCATTCTTACGGAAAATGATAATGAAGATCTACTCACGTGATGAAATATTAGATAAAAAACATTTAAACGACAACGATGATCGTTATATTACTGTCAAAGGTATTTCATTTCACTGCCGAAGTAACTTTTAGAATTCAGGCAGTATGTCTGAGCAATCCATCCATTCGACCGCTGTTCGTTAATGATTAATGTATAGCTAAGTCGTACAAAATTTTGAGTACACACTGAACTTCTAAGATAAAAACACATGTTTGAAAATAAACTTTAAGTGCTTTTAACAATATTTATCTTTTCTATTGGACTGATTTTGATTTTTTTACCGATTCTTTCTAATTCTATCGCACAAAACAAAACGTTCGACAGCGAATAGTAGGTAATATCTCCAGGGATAAAACAAGTCGGTTCTGTTCTTCGTTTTCTTAATCGATTTATAGAATTATTAAAAAGAACATCTTTGATTTCAGCTCTGATCTTGGCTGTTTTTTAATAAAGAACACCCTGTAATTTTCAAAACTGCTTGAAGTGTGTTCAATGAATAATTTAAGGCATCTCCAAAACTTTCCGGATGATTATAACTTATTTATAGTCAAGTCTTTCGGAGATGCATCTTCGTGGTATTTAAAAGCGAGACTGGCTGATAATCCTTGGGAGCCCTGTCAGAGAAAAATCTCATGGAATTCGTGACTTTTTTAAATAGAATTTGGGTTTGGAATTCAAATGTCATGAAGGACAAGCTGTGAACAAATAAAGTATCTGAAAGTGGGAATAGATTACGATCGTCATATTATTTTAAGTTATTCCCATTGAAAAGACGACAGGTATACACACATTATTCGATTTTTTTCTAATGCTCCAAAGGTCCATCTTTCGCTAAATTTATGGGCACGGCTCCGCTAAGCAGTAAAACGAAACTTAGAGAATTTTACTCAGTAATTCAAATTCTTTTTCCAATGAATAGTTACATGCTTTTCTTTAAAGTGAAAAAAATCACCTTAGTTATTCATTCTTTTATTAGAACGTCTTAAAAATGGTTTTGGTTTAAATGAAACGATCATGGATGCTTTGTATGGATCTTTTAAAGAAGCTAGACATCAACTGGCAAAAGAAGTTTGATATATGAAAGTGATGAAACCAAAATCTTCAAAACTTGCAAATAAAAATGTTGATAGTGAACTAAATGTATCAGATAATGAAAAAATTACTGGAAGAACCGAACAACCACAAGTGGAAGATAAAACAATTTTGCTTCAGTATCAATGATTAGAAATCATAAGTTATTAAGAACAAAATGCTTATGTTATACTATGAAACACATATTTCGTTATATTTTAGTTTATTATGCTTTTTCCTATTTGGAAATATCGAACGCATTTAGATGAAAATATAGATATAATAGAGAAACATTGATTCAAAGCTATATTCCCTCAGAAGTAATGATGATGAGTTTTCATTAGAGCATAAGAACTGAAATGCATGTGCCTCGTGATGAACAATTGATAGTATCTCAAAAGCGATCCTTTCTGGTGTAATTGTAGGTTTATCCAAAATAATGAGAGGGACCTAAGAAGGTTTTCAGTAAATTTTACAGATTCAGGGGTTTTTATTTAATTGGTAAACATTCATCTATATTTTCTTGTCCATATGTGGTAGTTATTTTAGAAAGTTTTCCTGGGCTAAAGGAAACGGCTTTCCACAACATTGTGCTCGGAGAGTTATAGTAAAATAAATTTATATTTTTATTGTAGATCGTCAGTAGTTGTTAGAATCTAATACTATACACAACAGGCATTCTGTAACGGACACGTTCTAATTTTTAAGTATGTTAGCAGCACGTAATATTGTTGGTGCAGATGTATTCGATCGGAATCTGGAGAATGTTGCATTATTATCTGACAAATTATTACCGATTGAATATTTTACAAAAGATCTGGCTGAATTTTGTCATCATGCAGCATATCACAGCGATGTGCATTCAATATCAATGCCAATAGTCTTGCTGAATATTGCAGCTACAAGCATCGAAAAAACTGGTATTTGGCGATCGAACGTGGAGCGATTCCCATTAAACTTATACAGCCTTGTCGTTGGAAATAGTTGTAAGTTTGTAAAACTAGGGCAGAGAAGGTTCAATAGAATTTTTAATGTCTCACCCTCTTGAAAAAATTGTGCAAACTACTTCTTTACGGACGAAAGGCAAAAAGAATGGCTAAGACAAATTTCACGCAGGTAATATCTTCTCTCCAAGAAAACAGAGCATTTTTTGATTAAATTCTTGGTACGTCTTGTAGTTGGAAAAGTGTATCAGATAGATTTTCTATCAAATGAAAACAAGAAATTAAGAACATTTACTTTATTTGTTAGAATATCCTTTAGAAGGAAAAAAATGATTACTATGTATATCTCTAGTCTAAAAGCCATGCGGAATATTTTATCACATTAGATATAGATGAAACTCGTGGCTATGATTTCTTATATGTTATTGTCAGTTGGATTATAAGAAAATTGAAAATGTTATACAGACCTGAAGTGTTTTCTATAATTTGATACGAGTATTTTATTAAACAGGAAGATTTTTTCGAGTGCTAGCTCTTTGAGCTACTGTTAGACATAGGTATTGACGACTGCTAACATTCTCGTCTAACCTGGTATAATGAAACTGTATCATTGGGACAATCCTATATCATCTTTTTCATGCGATTGCTTAACTTGACTAAGTATCACAGTTTTCAGTTGGAGGAATCCTAGACGAAAACTTTTGTCCAAGTCATTTAAGAATAAAAGAGCATTTTTTCATTCATAAGGATATCTTTGACAGAAAAAAAGTTAATATGATGTCTGACTGTCCGAGTCATTTGTTCGAACATAATGTAGGATAGATCATAAATGAAAAGAAACGGAAACCTTAATCAGCAGTTTTACATTCTACAGCATACATCTATAAGTAAAATACAGTGCGGACGAAACGTGTGTATGTATGATACACAGTAAACCAAGTAGAAACTGTTTCGATCTTGAAAATATTTTGTGAAGGAACAGAGATTATATGTATATTTGCTTATAAGAGCACTTAGCTGGCAAAAGGATACAGAAAAAAAAATATAAGAAATAAACACAAGAAGTAAATTTGTGGCTGTATTATTTTTTCGAAATACGATTCATCAGAAACAACATTTTATCTTATACGTGGTTGTGAGAGCCTTTAATTAAGAAAATCATATACGAAAATGTGTGAATCGAGAAAAATTGAACAAGAAGAAGTTTTACTTTATTCAGAACATCATACAGTAGAAAGGTTTTGGGGATATTCGGTTATACAAGGTTTCCGCCAAAAAACAACCGTATAAAAGTGGCTATATATATAATGTAAATAAAAAGGAAAAGCAAATTTGTAATTGCAATGGAATATTCAGGAAGATAATAAATATTTATTCGATATGTGATTGCTCGGATCTTGCCGCTGAAAGTTTTTGTAAGATTCATCACATTGAGAATGACATCAGAAATGGAACGAAAAGTTTATGCTTGATTGAGAATGTCTTTTTCAAGGAGCATGTATTAGTTGATACCTGTACATTAATGCTATCTTTTGAAATATTTTGTCGAATTAGTTTTGAATGAAATGAGAATAAGAAAACATCTACTAAATTTTATTGATTGGGAATATGGTTCTATAACATTAGATGGGGAGTAACTATATTTACAGGACGTTTTTTGGTATATTTTGTTCTGCATGTAATCAAGATTATGGCTTTTGTATCACTCTGTATAAGGAAACTTTACTCATAACAAAAAGCCAGCCTTTGTGATTTAGTATATGGAACGATTGAGAAAATCTGTGCTTTTGATCAGCTTTGCTAAAATTTAATTTTAAGTTTTATAGTCATAAGTAACAGATTTCGGTGTCTATATTGCTAATGTTATTAACATGAGAAATCAGTTATTCTGTAGTAGTACGAAAGTAATAATTGTTGCAGAGCACATCATGAACAAAATGTGTTACGTGAACAGCTGAGTAGCCGTTAAAGAATTTTTGTCTGATCAGTTATGATTTTTTCTCTGAAATATTTGCAGCAAAGATTTTTTCACTATTTTTATTTTAGCCTTCGGCAAATCGAAACTGTTGCGATTGATTTGCCATGGTCTCCGTGTGATTAGTGATAGCTTTCCGCACAAGTTTCAATCTAGCATGGCGGACAGCAAGAACAATTTTCCCGTGTACAATGATGCAACTTGTGCGGGAATTATTGCATCAGTTAATGGTTGTACTAGAGTGTTGGTTTCTGAAGAAGCAGATGTGTTGTTGCCATCCATTGGTGCTGTGTTACCATCACCGTTCATAAATAAGGACGTGCCTGCTGTAAAATCTGAAGCACAAGTTGAAATGATGAAGATGTTTGATGGTGATTGCCATATGCGAAAACTAAAAGGGAGTGTGTGCAAGATGGATAGTTTTAAACATTCGTTTGTTGTTAGTATGTTTTCATGAATGAATTCAGATCTTAAGTTTTTCTTTAGGGGGCCAGTAGTGGTGGTCTGATTGTGACAGCTTTGCAGAGAAAATCTAATGGTTCTCAAGTAGATGCATTTTTTGAACGTCTGACGATTTGGTGCTTACGTCCACCACCATTAATGTTTGTTCCTGAGAATGAAAAGAAAAGACCAGAAATGCACAGATTCCCATCGTTTGAAGAATTTTGTGTTATTTTAGGATTATTTGAAAATTACGAACTATACTATGATCTTGATAGTGATAAAATGATGATTGATTTCGGCTATCGGTACACGGCATTAGGTATGTAAATCCCTTTTGTGTAGCTTTTTTGTTGATATGTGTAGTGTTTTATATTAGTATATAAAGAAACAGATCGTTATTTAATGGCTTAAATTGGAAAAATGATTCAGCTAACTCACCGATTGGTGGGATTAGTAAAAGTTTTAGAATGGAGCTGGAAAATTGCTGCTGAATATTTACGCACGTATGGCCATTTTACATCGCAGGTCTCGGGAGACTTTATATCCGCTGTACGTGAAATTTTCAAACATTTACATGGTGAAGACTGCGGTGACAAACGTACATTCGTGGTATAATTAATATGTGTTCAGCGTGCTATAAATATTTCACAAGCACTTTTGGAACAATACAAAGTAATTATGCGCCTACCGGATGAAATTATTCGCGTCGCATCACCAAATCGTAGTAGTCTTAAAGCTGACGCAATGGAACGGTCTAGTTTGGATCGCAAATTGGAAAAGTCAAAGTCGAAATTTGGTGAACATGTTCGTGGAATATTATTATTTAAATCCGTGATTTTTACGTCAACGACGTTATATAAAGCTTGTTCTGTATTCAGGCATCATTCTGGAAACGTTAACTCGGTCCTACAAGAATTGTTAACAATTGGGCTTATTGTAGCATTTGACAATGGTATTATTGACTCAACAAAGAAGGCAGTAGTTTATGCCAAATGGGTGCCACGTGGAAATGATCCGATAGAATGTCAGCGGTTCGAAACGATGCTGGGAATATTCAATGATGATCAAATCTCTGCAGATTCAGTTATTTCTTGTACAAGTACTGTTTCGTTAGTACCACATAAAGCTCGACCGAAACAAGCAGTTTTGAATTATTGAAGAGTGATCGATATAGTCGTTTAAAGCTGGACTTCAATGGAACTAACATAGAATCGGAAAGTAATAGCAATTGATGATCATATTGGTGTAGACGATTAATTGTGAGATTTTTAATTTAGCTGCAATTGATACTAGTGGCGTTGACGACAATTCTACTGGTAGCAGTATTTTGGTAGAAGGTAACTAAGTTTAATAAAAGGAGTCGTGTTTTGAATAATTCGTTCTTTATAGGTTTAACAGGATCAAACGAATTGCGATTAACTGACTACTTTTGTAATCATTATATGGAGTCTGTTAGAGTGACGACAACTGAGTGTGATACACGTACTGATCGTGGTTCATCAATGGACGATCAAATTATGATCTCACCAAACAATGCTAATTGTGATAATCGAACGATCCTACAAACCGCAAATGCTGTCAATGGTACAGACGAAGGTGAATGAAGTTCATTTATAGAGGATGTTACGATAAATATTATCGAAAGCAGCTGATTTCTTCGGAAAAATCGAATGTTTCTACCTTATATTTATTTTATATTAGTATCTAGGTCAAAATAATCATTCTCAATCAAAATGTAAAAGTGGTCAAGTAAATGAAGAATCTTGTCAACATGACGATAGCATGCCACTTCGTATGCGTACAAGTTCACTTTGTCAGGAAACTCACGATTAACTTCTTTTTCAACTTGACTTTTGATGTAGGGTTATTTTAAATGATCTACAATAACAAAAGAAGAAAATAAAAAGATTTATGTAATGTGATTATCGAGGATATTGAAATTCTTATCTGAACAGAGCTAATGCGTAATAGATAAGTGAATCTTTTAATGAATATGTGCACTAAAAATAAGTGTCCTAGTCCAATAAAATAAACACTTCTGTGTAAAATAAGAAAATGTTTTTCAAATCAATACGAAATTTGTTTTACCTTCGCTTGACAATGTGACTGATGTGTGCAGGTTGGAGAATTTGTTGAAAAAAAACACTGCATAGTTTTGTAAAAATAAGGTAACAATTGTGGCTGCTCATATATCAAATCAGCGTAACGTCAGGAAGCCATAAACGATAAAACAATACAAAATCCCCGTACTCATTTTGAATTGTTAATATTGAATGTGATTCGATTAGTTTCGAAGGTTTACCATTGTTAAAGAGAAAAAAATGAAGTATCTCCTAAAATTTATCGAATACCCACATGTTTTAGGGTTTATTCATTTTACAACTGTTTTAAAGATTTTTTATATAAGATTTTATTTGAAAAGTTTAAAAATGATATTCATGATCAATCCGTTGGACTCTGTTGAATCATTTAAAAATATAATCGGTGAAAAAATTTTGCTTGAATTTTGTCCTTTCAACCCCTTAGTCGGTGAAATGGGTTTCTAATGGGGATTACGACAGAAATTTCGATGATATATAATTTCATAGACAGTAGGGACTATAATGAAAAAATGAAACAAATAAAGATTCGAACTTTACAATCATCAAAGGAGAAGCAGTTCCTATAAACACTGGCGATCCGGTATTGCTAGTCTTCAGCATAATTTGAACAACTAAGAGTACTGATGTGAACTGATCCAGGTGTTTAGAATCAGTCTGCTGGAGAAGAATCGATCCGGTGCAGGATCGATTCATATTAGGATAAATGCAGATCGATTGTCATATGTATATGCAATTTTGGAAGGTCAAATGACAGAAAAATTATTCACCAGATATTTATTTAACAGTATGAAATTTTTGACAACTTAGCATATATTTCTATATCAAGACTAGTTCCAGCTTCTCAATAAATACAGATAGATGTTTCTTTTTTTGGATTTTTTTCATTTTTGAGATATATCCCCGAACATATTTCTGTATTGAGACTTAGTTTAGTTTTCAAATGAATTCAGAAATATTTTTGTTTGTTGTGATTTAGTTCTATTTTTGAGATATATACGTTTACTAATATTTTTCTTGCTCCTTAATCCAGTTTCTCGATGAATCGAGATATGTCTTTCTTTGTTGGAACTTATTCCAACTGCTGTCATAGATTGCAGGATTTATTTCTATTTTGAGACTTATTGAAGTTTCTCAACGTATCCAAATATATTTTTTGTTTGTTTGAATCAAAGGCCATCGTCGAGATGGACCCAAGGCTTCATTTTGATATTGAGAATGATTGTCGTGTCTCCATGGAAGCAGACATATGTTCTTTAGCATGCGACTTTTTTCTAGTGTTGAAATGCACCTCTGTGCCTATTTCTTTATTGAGACTTATTCTTGTTTATGAATGAATCGATGTATTTAGTTCTTTGTTGGAGCTTGTGTTAAGAGTAGAGATAGATTACTGTACATATTTATTGTAACTTATAGTATGGTGTCTGAATGAGTTCAGATATTTATTTGTTTTGTGGAACATACTTCGATTGTTGAGATAGGTTCGAGGAGTTATTTCTACATTGTTACTTATTGAAGTGTCTCCATGAGTAAAAATATTTATTCGCTATGTAGGAGTTATTTGGAGTGTGGAGATCGATGTAGGGACTTATATCTGTATTGAAATTCATTGTTGATTCTGAATAAGTGCAGACATTTCTTTCTTTGCTGGGGCTTATTTCGAGTTTTACAGTAGATCCCGGCATTTATTTCTGTATTGAGACTTGCTGTACCTTTTCAATGAAGGCAGATATGCTTCTTTTTATTGTTAACGCGTATTTGTATAGATTATTCTGTGAACTAAGGTTATGTCTGACAAAAATCGTCAAAGAAGAGAATTGATCCGCCTAGCAATGATTTTATATGTTGAGATTCGTAGAATAAATGCATTCTAGATAAATGGGGTAAGAGAATTATGGCGGTGTGTGCATAGGATTATTGTTAGGAATCGTACCGTGATTCTTTGCATGATTTGTTAATGATACTTAGGGTATTCAAAACTTCTGGCAATACGAAATAAATTGATAAAAGTTAGCAGACCTTTTTATTTTACTTTATTAAATTTTCAGGACAATGTAAATTACTAATTATGAAAACTTAAATAATTTCTAACGAGTTGTAGAAGTACCTTGGAAAATATTCATAATAATGCTTTTAACCCACTTCAAAATCGATATCGCTAAAGCTGCTTGATCTATTGAATCAGTGGAATGATATATGATGTTATAAATTATCCAAAAGTAACTTACAAAAGTGTTACGCTAAGAGTGTACATACGAGATATAACTGTATATGGACAAGTTTTTCTGTTACATAATTAACAAAATTCAAATGATTTAAAGTTCTAACAAAGTAGTCAGATTTCTTTATACTTATTTGACTTGATTGGCTTTTTACTTCGATACTTGATTATCGAAAGGATTGCGACAACCTTCAATAAAACACTGATCCTGGATAGTCTGGTCATCATCTGCCCCATGCTTAAGACAAGGATCATCTAATTTAAAGAATATAAAAATTCAAAATATCAGTTCGGAACTATCTTTATGAATACGGCTTCTGGACAAATTCTCTGCAATAGACCAATCAATGTTAAGTGTCTCGAGACTAACTTGGCTGTAGAAAAAATCTGCGTGTGATTACGGGCAAAATGAAGGTCAAATGACATATTCAATCGACAATTTCATATGACTTTATGGCAGATGAAACATGTTCAGTTTACATGTTATCCAAGAGGATTCAACATCTTTTTCAAAGAATTGTAAATGTACTTTTACCAGCTTATTAGAAATGATCGAAGTTAGGATAAATAACTCTGACAATTACGTAGTGGATTATCTGTTTACATATGAAAAACTGGTATAAATCGAAAAATAAATTTCAATAAATTTAAATTGAGAAAAATCTTAATTAAAAGTTAATTCAGAGGAAATTGGCACCTTTGCACTAATTGAAAAATCTAATTGAATTCCCTTAAAAAAATCTCATTGTTTTAATATTTTCATTGTATATACTATCAGAAGTTTTCAACCACTCTAAGTAAAACTGTTATAAGTTAAACAAAAATGAGCGACCGAATAAGGATTCGAACCTGAGATGTAAAGATATACAAGTCATCTCTCTAACCATTGAGCCATCCGGTGTTGTTGTTTAGATGTAAAAATTTTAGAACGGTGATATATGTTATCAATTGATCCGGCTGTGTATCGAATATGTCCGCTGGAAAAAGAATCGATCCGCTGGGGAATCAATTCATATTAGAGAGATGAATGCATTTGAATTCTGATGGCGCTATATGTATTCGAAATAGATTCGCTAAGAAATTATTTTATATTATGGAGTTTTTATGATATCTTCTGGAAAAAGTTATTCTTTCAGAATAGATCTACCGAAGAAAATAAATCCAATGAAAAGATTCGTTTGATTTTAGGTTTATTTTGATAAACCCTATACAAGACATCATACTTTCAAAATATAAGCCATAGAAAAATAAATCCGGGAACTTTTAAAAGATCCAATAAGTCCAGAAAAAATAAGTCCCGGTACCCCTCACGAATCTTGGTTGTGGATCGATATTCGGATCCCTACTCTCTAAAAAAAAGTCCGTTTCCTAAAGAACCCAAACCGGTTCGGAAACACCACTTCAGCGCAATCCTCTCCCAATCATCGATCGAGATCAGCATGTTCTCGAATAATTAATAATCGAGAATTAGTATGGAAAAAATTATTTTAAAATGTATGTTTCCTACAGTCAATCGTGTTGTTTATATACGACTGCATATGCATAACAGAACGGTGAATGACTACTAGTCAGCATCTAAATATACGTCTGATGTCGCTTTATGTTTTTACTCAAGATCTTGTGAGAAGATAATGTAACTGATATCTTGTCCATGATCTTGCCAAGATCTTATGTATAGATATGTCTGATGCAAAAAATATATACATACCAATTATCTTTTCAAGGTCTTGATAAGATCTTGCTTACCGGTCCCAAGAATTCAAGATCTTGCTTACAAGATGTTCGACTAGGGAGCTTACAGTGATAAAGTAATACTTGAACGATCCCCGAGGTAGACAGAAATGCAAAGAAGTATTGAAAAGTACAACGAATTACAAAAATCTGCTTTTTCCCTCTTGTGCCACCCTCGGTAATGATGTTTATTACATACTTCATATATCCAGAGAGTCATTACCTCTTACATATAGCGGCGGCGCCAGAAATTTGAAACTGAGGGGGCTCAGCCCCCAAGCTTTGATGATTACAAGTAATGGGGTATAAATCTTTCGAGTTTGTTTTACTCGCTAAAAATGTTTCTTAATCGAGGAAAACAATAAAAACACACGAGCTCATTCATAAAAAATAACCTATATTTATTGATAATATCTTACTGTACATGTACAACTTAAAGCAATAAAATTCTACATTTTTTGTGGTTTTTGGCAAATTTATCAATTACTCACTCGAAATTAATATCAAAATCACGCTCAACAGCTAATACTGTTAAATCACTTAAACGTTTATCAGTCATTGAATTTCGAAGATAATTCTTGATTATTTTCATTTTCGAAAAGGATCTTTCACAAGTTACTTGTGATATTGGCATAGTAATTGCATTTCTTGTCATTTTCAAGGTCTGAGGAAATGCACCTGACATTGGTATTAATTCATTAAAAAGTTGAATGACATTAACAATTTTTTTCGATTCAAGCGTAGGCTTAATAACAAGAAATTCATTTTTTAATGCACTTGTATCTCCATCAATATGACAACAAAAATCATTCATTTCGTCAATATTAAGAAAATTGGCNCTTTCTGGATAAACAGTAGATATACTTTTCATCAATGATAAGGTTTTGGATGAAAATCTATCATTCAATTCTAGCAACATACAATCGACAAGTGGAAAATAAAATCTATTGAGATAATCAGTTGGTGTATGTAATGTTTCACGTTGTCCAACTGTTGAACTGATAAAAAAATCTTGATATCTAATAGGTATTGATGTTAGGCGATATGATCGATATGTTTGTGCAAAATCAATTTCATTTGAAGAAGAAGATAAAATGAGAGGATCTTCCAAAGTATCAGCAACACTATATGATAAAGTATGATCACCAGACAATTCAGAAGAAGAAGCAAGATCCTGAATTTCAGGCGTGGATAAGGTAGATGCAACAACTATGTTCGGTTCAACTTTTTGTTCATTATTACGTCATTTCTTGTTAGAAGAAAAAAAATAGTGGTCTAGAGTACCACGTTTTTCAGATTGCATTTCTGAATTTGATAATTTGTTATTTAGCTACGATCAGAAACAGGAGCAGAGAAGACATGTTTGTATCGTTTAGTGAACAACCAATAGGAAATCGGAAAGAAATTTCCACATAATATTAATTTGTTCATGACAAGATTAGAAAAGACTACGTATTGCATAAGAAAATTTAAAAAAAAATCTGAGGGGGCTCGAGCCAATTCTGAGGGGGCTTAGCTCCCTCTAGCCCCCCCCCCCTGGCACCGCCACTACTTACATAACACAAGTATATATAGAAGAGATAATGAGAGAGAGAGATGAACACACAAAGAAGGAAGGGAACTCACAGAAGCATGCCATCAATATCTGAAAAGTCATAATGTGCTTTTACAGAAAAACAAAATGAAAACTATGTTATATGATAGGTAAAAACGATGCTTTCAGAATGTTTGCACGCATCGTGCAAGAATGTGACGTGCTGGTTCTCGGCTTAACTGTGTCGCAACATGCATCTCTTGCCATATTCAAATGTGTCGTGCATTGTGTCGTAAATCATGACACATGCGACATATCTTATCTTAGTGTGTAGAGCCAGAAACTCTTATCATGTGCCTTCTTGGTTTATTCCTTCTGGTGAAATATTTAACATGAAACGCAAAAGCAAGAGTTGTGTGAATTTATGATTCAATATTCGCTAAAGAAACGTCTGACTTCACATTTACCAAATGACCAACGACTTTGAAGAAAGAATTTGTGTTATCTGTCGTGATGCATTGAACGAAGAGGTTTTGGTAACAATGAAGTGTCACCATACATTTCATCTTCAATGTATAAAATTGAGTGTGCAAGCGAATAATCATGACTGTCCCATCTGTCGAGACAAAATGCCTTTACTCGTGTCAATGTTTGGCGATCAGAAATCGATATC
>OENT01000408.1:85536-115379 GCA_900239685.1 Rotaria macrura | reverse complement strand
GGGGGGGGGGGTGGCGATAGCTGGGTAGCCTAACTGGCGGATCCGCCACTGGCACACAGTAGAGATATTAGCTCGATTGTTCTGCTACGTACAAACATAATTCTCCTTTCTAGCGTGTTTAAACTGTTCAAACAAAACTTTTCTTCTTTAAAACCGTCATTATGACAATGAAACGGAAGTGCACTTTAAATCAGTAAAGAATAAATATATGAATGATTATTTTATTTATAGATTCTAATCAAACCTATCTAAAGACACCAGTTAATTCAAAAATGAATGTGTCGAACAAAGAACGAGTTCAGAATTTTTACAACAAGTCCAACAGATTCTTAATCGAGCAAATAACTTGAAGTTTCTTTAATTTACATAATAGATTTGCATACAGAATCCAAAAGTGTCTTGATCTGTTTACAGCTATGCAGAAAGAATTACTTCGAAACTGTACTTCGCTGTCGTAGTTAGCAGCGATCAATTCGACTAAGACAAAAGATGAAAAAGAGCACATCAAAACGAATTGTCGCATAATTCATATTGCTTTTTAATATACTTGTTTTCTCGTATATTTGAAACATATAAAGATAATGATAATACAAAGATACATATATATATATAAGTTTATTATATTTGCTGTAGTCTAGAAATGTACTAAATCATATATCTCACTATTTACTAATTAGTTCATCGGTAAAGTTCATAAATGGTCCATCGTAAATCAAGTCAAAACTCGAGAAAGAAGCCTCTAACTTAGCTAATACTGTGTAAAAATATCTATTGCATCAGGACACGTCAATTCTTTATGCGTTTGTGCAATGCGTCATCGACAGAACGGAGAATAAACGGCTAACAATATGTTTCTTATAAATCAATTCTGTTAATTTTATTTGTGTCACATGGCTAGTAACGATGAATATGAAATCGATCTTATTGAGAATGAAATCGATGCTCGTTTATGTGCTACACTAATGGCACACGAGTTTTCTTTATATAATCCTTTGTCGATGTTTGATCAGGCAGATGCGAAACAATTATTTGATGAATGGCTTTGGCCATCAATGGTCGATGTATTTAATGAAAAATTATCAGTTTATATGCGACATCGCCAAACTAATGAAATTGTTGCTGCAATCATAGCTGGTGATCTATTTTTACATTGTGAAAAACATCCATATGATGCTTCTAGTTGTGCGTCTCATAATCCGATGGAAGATCTATTTACAGAAATGCTCGACGACTTTGTTCATCATGAATTCGGACAACAGTTAAAATCAAATATGGTTTTATTTATTTCAGCTGTAGCTACGCAATCTAAACATACTGGTAAAAATTTAGCTGCTCGGCTGTGCATTTTTGCGTGTGATCATGCTATGAAAACAAAAGAATTTCAATACGTGTTTGTACAAACAACTCATCGAGCGACACGACGTATTTTCGTTGAAAAACTGAACGGAAAAGAAATTAAAATTTTTGATCCAGCAACGTGGTTATGGAAGAAGAAAGGTGATGGCTTATCACGACCAATTAAAGATTACAAAGGTGAACCCATAACCAATATATTAATCAAGCTCAACAAACCAAAATAGTGTAGACGTTAGACACAGTTCGTTTGTAAATACCAAAAGTATTCTAAGACTTTTATGTCATAAAATATTAAAATAGTTGAATGCAAGCTTTTGAAATCGATGGCTTTTTAAAATGCTTATTAGACATCGGTAAACAATCCGCATCAATATCAATAACCTTGTGTAAGTTCTAGTATTATAATTGTTGTGGACTTTAGAGTCGATCTCATGTTGTCAATTCATGGGTAAAAAACCGTGGAACACATTCATTTAATTAAGGAATCCCTTAGGTAGATCACTAGATCAATGCGTATGTCTGCAGGAATAATGGTTGTTTAAATAGTTGCAACATCGCTGGTTACTCAATGAAATGAAGCACATCATTGGTAACTACTTGCTACGAGTAGCCCATGTAGAAAACTTTAGATTCAATCGATTTTGAGGACACTACAACTCGTCTCTATTGATTTCAAACGTATCTTAAATATGTATGGAAGAGTTTTCAACAGTCACGATTCTAATGAAAGCAAAGATTTTACTTTGTAATCAAATAAGCATCGTCTAAGCTTATGTTGAATTCATCTATAATTGTCATGAAAAAGTGACAAGCCATCTGAAAAGTACATCTTTTTGAAAGTAAAGATTTTCCACCATAAAAATTAAGTTTTCGAGCACATTACACAGAAAATTTTCTCAATGTAAGTTGATTTGAATGACGAAACAAAACCTTTTAAAAGAATTCTTCTTCTGTTCTTCTCATCATGAATTGCATATGTATAGAAATTCTATTCTTACTAATAGAACTCCTCGAGAATAGTATGAATTTCACATTCTAAATCGTCATGATACTGGAATCTTCTTCTGGATAAAATCAGTCTGTTAATTGATGTGCTCGTCAAATTGCTTTTTCTTCGATTCAATGAAGAATTACAACGAGCTAATCTCGTCAACATTTATTCTCAAGGTTTCAACTACGCTGTATAGGAGTTGGTCGAGAAATCGACATTCAAAGGTTATTATTTTCACGACTCCACTGAAATATAGATACAAATAAACTAGTGCAGATTTTCCCATGTGCTGCTAGCCTGTATTCAATAAGGGGACAGATGAAAAGAAAACGTGTTTCTTTCTTTTTGTCAAACGTACCAAGAAATTTTATTTCGTAATGATTAATAATCTTGCATAAAGAAAAAAACACTTTATAAGTATTTTAATATGATGGAAAAAGTTTCTTGTTAAAATTTATTCTCGAAAGAGTCCAGATTCAAGACCACTAAGGCCAATCGCGAATGCTTGAATAGGTGAAAAGGGATATCGAAAATCACAAGAGAAGACATCATTATCAGACATTCGACCGAATTGCATAGCGACTTGTTCGACATCTGCAAACATCGATAAAACAGGTGATTCAAATAAATATTAGAAGAAATACTTACGTTCTTCATTCTTGAATATGATTTGAAAATTTTTAATTGAAGGTATTGTAACACGACCTTGTCCAAGAAATTTTAAAGTGTATCCAGACGTAACTGTAAGACAAAATGTTCAGAGAGACTTTTTAAAATCGAATCAATTGTTTTACTCGGGTCGAAATTCGGTTGTTTGTTGTGTAAATGAATAAAACGGCCACTTTGTCCTTCTGAATCGAATTCATCAAAATCATTTTCCTCCTAAATATGTCTGCCAATCAGGCATTATTATAATTATATACTAGATATTTACATTGACATCTAGCATTTGACCATCGTCTTGTGGTATAAGAACTTCGATTTTTCTCGGACCATTGATACCAAGAAAATTGATTTCCTAAACGCGAAAGACATTACTGATAGAGATGAATCATATGTAATTATAAAATTATAATGAAATATTAAATACATAGAGAATAATAGCCAGTCGTTGAGGTTTATTTCCATTTAAAAGATTTAGCAGATATCTAGTTCCAGTTAAAGTATCGCCAATTAACTCTGCCGAATGAAGATCGTTGGAGAATTCTGAACCTACTGTTATTGTGTATTCAGTTTGACCATTTATTTTAAATTGTTTTTCTGCTGTAAGTAGACAAATCTGAATAAAAGGTTTTCATAGAAATAACATCAACAAGTTAAAAGTTGGATACGAACTGAAGGTCCATTTTCCGTAGCGTCAAGTTCTAATTTAAAATTTTCCAAGAATAAAGATTTATCCCGTGTTAAACGACAATGAATAATATGGTTGATTTTTTTCGGTATAGGCTCAATAACAAACTTATATAAATCTTCATTGATTAAATCTATTATGTCATTGGATGAGTCCAGAAGTTCTAGATCATAAAAACAGCGATTCTAAATAAAAGAAACACGTCGTTTATCTTTCTTTTGATAAAAACAAGATGATTATCATTCGTGGTCTTCTCATTCTAAGCAGAACGAATGAGAACAGCTCGTGTTTCTCGGAAAATCATCAACTTCTTAGATGAAGAGCAAAACTTCGACTTACAATATTTATTTGTACGTTGGTCGTATCATGCGTTTGATTATCCAATTTCGATGAATGAAAATTTTCACCAGATTCTTTCGTATTTTCAGTTCTCGATACTGGCCGATGCATGTTCCCAGGCTGTTCATCGTAGTCATCAATTTCATCATCTTCATCCTCATCTTCGTCGTCGAGATCTGATGAATCAAAATAAGGAGATTTTGTAACAAGCATAAATAAATCCAAAATTCCAATTTGATTTTCTTACCTGAATCTGTATTAGTTGGACTACGACATGATTTCAGATCGGTGAAAGCATCATCATCTCCAATGTGAACTCTATCACAATCTAGCGAATCATAATTTACTAATCGTCTATCTCGACAGTTTTCATCCCTATCGATGTCACTTTCTTCTTCTTGATGATTCGAAAACATTTCGAATTTCTTTAGTGTAGTCCATTACTTTTACTGTTGCCTTACGCACAAGACGAACAAAAAAAAACACCGTGCAATAATAATGCTTTTTATGTGTCTCTTGTATGTTTTCACATTAGCACTGTGATATGTTTAACGCAAAAGCAAACAGTGAAACGAATGAAAAATGTTTTGTTTTTGTTAAAATCGATGTGTTAATGTTTACCATTGATTGTTGGCTCTTCAGTCCGATTGTGAAAATGCGAATCGAATGGAAGAAAACCACTTAAGAAAAAAGCTTTCGTTTATGGTGGGTGTGCGCGTAAATCATTGGTTCACCTATTCATTTCTACATCTATATTCATATCCATACACGTCCTGCTTAGTAAAACGAAATCAATAGAGGAGGCTGTGCTAAAAGATTGGTTCGCTCAATTTTGATCAAAAAGAACATTGTCGAATGATTCTAATCTTAAAAGTAGGAAATGAATAGATAAAAATGTAGATATATTAGAATATCGAACAATAAGGACGTCGAACTGTACAAACAAACATCGAAGGAAAGCAATGTCATCACCGGATCGTTGTTTACCTTAAACTTATTGATCGTTTATTCGCTATTTTATGTCAATATTAGCAAGTATTAAAGCTAGTAGAATGATTTTTTTTCATCTTTTTGCTTTCAATTAACGGCACCGTCAGTGGAAGGAGTCGGGTGATCATGCTGACTGAGCCCCTCAACAACTTTTATAAATTCCACCAATTGTTTTTAATGTGCTCTAGTTATGTCCAAAAATTCTTGATAGAAACTCGATAATAAGTAGCAGTGTCAAGAGTGAATCGGAGGGGGTTTATAACCATTCGACAAAAGGTTTTGAGTTACGACTAAACATGATCTGAGACAGGAACTCAATGCAGAACCCAATTTAATTAGAAAAGAAATTGAAAAAGGTTGGATGAAAACCGACTTTTAAACAATTATTGATAGGTTTCAAGAAAAAGTAACCGAAAAACTCAAAATTTACTTAACTATTTAGGTTAACTTCAATTGTAATTGATGAAAAAGTCAATTCAAATTTGTTGGAAAGCAACACGAGAATCTGTAAGGGATCAGAATTAAGAAGGGAATCGAAATCTTTAAAGATTGCAGGTTATCTCCGTCCTTGTGACAGCAGCACCATTTCATCGAAATAAACTAAAGATTTTTGCAATCCTGATTAAAAACAATCATTTGTAATCAGTTTTTCATTAGTTTTCAATTGATTAAAGTCGATATCATCGATTATTTTTTCAGTTCTTTAGCAATTTTGAATAAAAATCGATTACGAGCATGTGATTCTAATGGATTTTGATCATTTTTGTAAACAATTTTCATTTCATTTGTACCATAATGTTTTTTACTCGGGCGAACGTTCATGATCCAAAACTAGATAAAATTTATCAGACAAGAAGGATGTGGGATGGGGGCCCTGACTAAAATTGTAGTGCTATCACACCTTTCCATATTTTACTCTACAAGACTTCGATTTTCGATCCTTTGAAACACAATGCAGTTAGCCGAACTTCATGAATGGGCAGAACTTAACCCCGTAGCGAGTTATAATGTTTCCGTAGAAAAGTTGATTGGTCTCTTTTAATTTCGTTCTAAAAGTATTTCACTCTCTCCGTAACTCTCTTGACATAACTAAGTTGTTCACTGAATATTTATTAATGATCTATTAAATAAGGAAATTTATTTTCTGCTTCTATTCAAATCATTCAAATTCATCAAAGAATGTTCGTTCAATGTTTTCATGTAACATTCATTTCTTCTCGTCGCTGTTATTGGATATAGATAAAATTGAAGTGTCTACTGGAATAGAAATCGAATACAAGGTTCCTCAATACTACTAATCGTACAGTTTTCTAGGACTTATTCTACATTATTGCATGAAAGGAAGTAGATTATAAATGATTGGTTGAATTTTAATCAGAATCAAAATAAAACAGAGTAAAAATTTGAACATCATAACAAATTTCCAGAAGCTTATTTCAAATATCATCTTCAATGATACGTCTGCGACAAAATGTCAATAAGTCAGTTGTATGACTATTCTTCATGAAAAGATGTATTCCGTGTGCTAAACTCATCATTTTCAAGCCAAAAGTCTACATAATTATTAACGTGCAACTTTACCATTTTATTATGAGAATTCTCTGTCATTTTTGTGAACGTATTCTTCTGAGTTGACAGATGACATTTGATCTAAATTTAAGATTGAAACTTTAGACAAGTAAAGTTGTGCAACAAGCGATATTATTGTGTTGAATGGAAGCATCGTCATCTTCTTCAACGGGGTTGCCAAAAGTCGAACTTGAAATGACACTTTTGGAATGGTCAGTGACAGTTTAGTTTCGAGCTATGTGTACTATCATCTGTCCTATATTCTTATATGCAAATACTGTTCTTGTGACTAAATTTAGATGTTCCCTGCCATGATTCTTTTCTCATTGTTGTCTGTAAGCCTATGCATCAATGCTTTCTTTCTCTCTCTCCCTCTCTCTCTCAATCTCAAGAAAAATGATACAAATCAAGTCGCGAGTCGATTAGAGATCTTCTAACGATAAAATGTACCATCATACAGATGAATACCAAAAATACTATCGACTATTTATTATTTGGTTAACTTCATATCCAATATACCCCTTTCACTATGATCGAATCTATTGAACTTCACTATTCTTTAATGATAATGATCGATACTCACACGGATAATCTATCTATTCATATTTTTAAAATTCACAACAAAACAAAAACATAAAAATTTTAAGATCACTTCTGCCTTTGATTTTTTTTTGTCAAATAAATAGAGTTATGTGTCGGCTGTTGTGATTTATTTATCGTACGATCGGACTGCACCATTATCTTCAAGTAAAGGTTTTTTCGGACTGTCAACACCATACTCATGATGCATTTCACTGAAATATGTTCCCAATCCACAAGATAACGGTTGATAACCTTCCAGAAAGTAAGCATTTATTTGAGCACCTAGTATGATTATCACAGCAAACAAATAGAGAAATAGAAGAAATAAAATCGCGAAACCAATAGCACCTGCAGAAATATAATAATGAATTTCTCGAAAAATAGTTCATAAGAATAATTTACCCGTATAATTGTTCGCACTTTGTCGCACATATAGTGGAAATAACATGATAAATACATCAAGTGCACAAGCAGCGACTAATGCACCGCACCAGGTCACTTTGAAGGACATTTTTTTATTTGGTATTAACAAATATATAAGTTCAAATAAAAGAAATGCTACAGATAATGAAGACAGTATTCCAGCAGAAAAGGCTGCAAAGCGATTAGAATGTCCTGGCAAGATATTCAGTAATATTGTTGGAGCTGCGCTAAGTACAAGCATCAGTGGAATCGATATGATGAAAATACCGACCCATGCTATTGCTAATAGATTTTTACGAATGAAACTTCGCTCAGGTACTCGATATATAACGGTAAAACATCTACTAATAGCAATGAATAATCGAGATGAACCCCACATAGCGAAAATAATACCGAGGATGAAAATTCCACTTGCATCTGTTGAAAATTGACTTGTTGCCGAAGTAACTATCTATATGTAAAAAATAATGATTTTCATCAATTTTTCTAATTAATTAGTTACTTCTTCCAAGGCATTTCTTGTACTTTCGTCTATAGACAATCCATTGATAATCATATTGTTTATTTTCTGTTGGATATTGGGATAATGTCCTAAGACTAAACCTAGTATGCCAATAAAAGCTATCGTCATTGGAACTAAAGCAAATAACAAATGAAAAGCAATCATCGCCGCAAAACTCAATGACCAATCTTTCATAAATTTTTTTATGAAACCAATAATGAGAACGATAATTCTTAATTTAAGAATTGCAGCAAATAATGATTTGATTTTGTTCATCACCTCTTTGCCTTGCATGCCGATGCTTAATCAACAACGGAATGTGAGTTTTGTTTGTATACGTATGATGATGATGATGAGTCACTAGATGCTTCTAACCAAAATAATATGTGATAGATATTGATCATGAGGCATGACGAGAGGGTGGGAGGACACACAAAAAGTAACTGAAGAAGAAATGTGCTAACGTAGGCGCTCATGAATGTAAACGAACATAGAAGGAGAAAAAAATCTGGAGAAAGAAGCAAGAGAAAAAGGTTTTCCACGTGATCCATATTGAGTAGTGTGCTAGGAGCGATGGCAACATTTATTTTTTATGCATTACTTTGTATTCAACGTACACATATTCAAGTCAGGTAAAACCGATTAGAAGACTTGTTCTTTGCTGGTTGTCGATGAAAGTGGAAGGCTGATCGTAAAAGTCAACGAAAACTAATAATTATGATGGATCTTATCTATACGTAATCATAGGCGGATGCTTCGATTTGTTTACCGACACTCAAATGATACCATTTCATTGGATGTTGTTAATTGTCCGACAATTTGACCGATATTTTCTGATTCATTAGTGTGATCAACTTTCTAAACGAATAATCATGATAGAGAGTGGCAATAAATCAAACACAATTTTCTGTGAGACCATTTGCAACAGCAGTGTTGAGCTCCTCGTCATTGTCTTTGAACGGTGACCACCGTTACTTACAGTTGTTGTTGAAGATGGTTTTAATTAATAGTATAGACATACTTACTTTCGCATGAGTTTAAAAGTCGAGAGAATAAAACTAGTGTCTCATAGCTGATGAACATTCATAATTGACAAGAATCAAGTATTTAAAAAAAAGGAGAAAAATAATCTACAACAAAATACTTGTTATTGATTCATATTGTAAGGAAAGCGAAGATTAACGACGACTGCTTATTGTTTGGGATGAAAAACAGTGAACTAATAGAGAAAAAACTTGTAAGGGTAAGGTATATGGGAGGAGTGATCTGAATTGTAATTGCAATGGCAATATTATAGTTCTAATACAGTCTCTAGACAAATAATGATTGAGTTTCTATGTTTATATTCGCATCATCAATGTTAGGTCATACGTTTTTTGAACTTCACGGAAAATTGAACAGTCATAAAAATCTAGGATAGTTCCGTTAATTTATTCAAACTGTACATTGAAATGATAGGCATTTTTTCGGTGAACATTTTTCAATGACGAAGATTGCAGCTTGCTCAAAATAATGACACATTTTGAGAATACACCAATCTAGTGTCGCACTTTAAAACAAAAAGTTTTGAAAAGACCAAGTCAATATTTCAGTGGCTCCTATAAGAACATATTTTAGCACCGCATGTGGCTCCTAATCGCTATGATCGCATATGTAATATCGTAAAAGAATGCAGAAGAGCATGGAAGTTAGCGAGAATCGTTGACGGATAGTTCTTCCTCAACATTCCACCGTACTTCTTAGTAGACGGAATTTCGAGACAGTTCTTATCCATATTTGAAACGAATGTGTGCAATCACCCTTTCTTAGAATTTCTGATGAACTATATCGTATCATAGAAAAGTCTTTTTCTTTTGTATTTCGACAAGATGCATATAACTTGCAGATCATTGCTCAAACATGATTCGTATTTACCTACATCTCGATCGGAAATGTCTTGACTATGATGTGAGAGCGGTCGATTTTCATTTTTATGAAAAGGACTTATCATAAGGCAATCTCCACTGACACTCAGATTTCATCCGCTTTCGGTTGTACTTGCTCTTTAACGTGAGCGTTAATACTATTGTTCCACGAAGATTTATTTATTACCAATTGAAACGAAACTACTTCACTTCAAAATAAAAATAATAAACTATGAATCCATATTAAAATTAAGAATTCTCCTCTATGGTTACAAGTATATTGGGATAATCCACACGTAACAGTGATTTTAACTTCCTTTGTGTCACTCTTACTTATACTCATAATAAATAAGCATAGTTGAATAGATGAGGGCTCTATTTAAAAACAATTAAGTACAATTGAGTTTGATAACTGGAAACTATAGCGATAGACTCATATAACATTGCATATTCAGATAGAGAGATAAATTTCTTTCAATTTCGCAATTTTCTTTCATTGACATGTGCTGGTGGGTTAGTGACATATTTTTATGTTCTTGGACCTGATAATCAGATTAATTTGCAACGATAAGTATTCAATCATGTTAATCTATCTAGTTTGTATTCGATACTCATTTCACATGTGTGCCACAAGAGAACAAATCTAGTTCGTACACAGTGTTTCGCTTGTAACGAGGCACGTTTCGTTTCAAAGTTCTTGTTTGAAATGAACACTTTACAATAGCTTATATTTGATTTACACGAGTTTTCTTAGATTTCTATTAACCTACGGTGGAAAACTGCAACGGGAATTTCTTTTGTCCGTCTTGAAATCGAATTCAGTCGAACATAAACTTGTAGAAAATTATTCAAAGTATTATTCATACTGTTTTACATAATAATTAACTATTTTAAGATAGCACAAAGCTATCTCGGTGGGCAAACGTTTTTAAATCGTTAAATTCTTAGATTCTTTCGGCAGGTAATTCTTCAAGCCTATGTTACGTCGACTTCATTCAAGAAAGATTGTGGCTGATTCATAAATTAGAAACTATTTATTCCAAAGATCTATTAATATATAAAAACTAGCGAGTTGCTTTGGAATAGAAATTATTCATGATCCTCGGGAAATGTGAGCTTATATGACTCTCAAACTAGATGGAACTTAATCTCGTAGCCTGAAAACAATCCGACTTGTATCATCATCATCGTCAATTGCAATGGCTACTTTCTTTTTCTATGCAAAACAAAAGAAACTACTTTCTCATGCGGATCTCTGACAGACACAATTATTATTTACCTGGCAGTATGTTAGATATATATATATATATATTTATTTACTTTATTTATTTATTTTTGCCGCAGTAAAATATGACGAGATAAAACAATCAAATAGAATTGAGTTAAATAAAATTTTAAAAAAATTAAGTTGAAGGCACATTTTATAGCTATTTTTAGGGCGCTTCACCTTCCACAAGAAGCTCTGTCGCAAGATGAGTATAGAAACAAATGAATCGGGAGGAAATTTTAGTGTTTTATCGTGAGCTTTAAGAATAACATTTCATTAAAACGAATATAACGTAAATATGGCAAAGAATTCTAACAATCTAACTAATTAGTATTTGTATTGTATGATGAAGAATACGTCAATCACCGCTGCTGTTAGTTCACGATATCATTGTGAAAAAATACTTCACCCATAGTATCTAAATGACGCGTAAACCTATTAAAATGTCAAGAATATTAAGGATATTATTTTAGCACGGATCATCGTTTTATCTAAGATAAATATTTTTATCTTCATCCTCATCATTTCAAATATAAATTTTGTTTTCTCGAGCAAGTAGAGGACGAACCAGATTAACATGAGAACCTTTAATAATAATTTCTCTTTAACCTTTCGAAACATTTTCAGAACCACTGTCTTCTCAAACAGAGCGTTCGCTATTTCCAACAGGAACAGTATTTTTAGCCATTGAAACTGAAAACAATTTAAACAGTTTACCATAACTGTTGTTAACATTACTCGTTATTTCCCGGTCTGATGGGAAAATGTATTTGATAATTTTTGTTGACCGACAATAGTGTGGTCTCTTTCTTCCTCTTGTTTATCAGCTGCAATCATTTCTTTTACAACTAATATTGACATTATGAGTTTTCTTTGAATCATCATCAGAAGAATTATCATCCGAATTAGCACGTAGATGTGAATATAAATTCATCCTTGTTTGTCTTTTGCTTTTCAATAATATAAGTTTCGAATAAGAGACGTAACATATTCATTCTTATTCCAAGTAGAATGAATATGCCTATTTCAGCTAATGATTTGATAAACAAATTAAACAGGACAGTACGAGTCACTTTCCAGTAAGCGATAGCACGAGAAGATAATACTCGCGTAACAACTCAATGATAAATCAATATGAACTTGAAGAAGAAAGAAGAGAACGCCATAATCAAAACAATAGAAAAATAATTAAGAAACAGATGAGTCAAAACCAAATGAATCTTCTTTAATATTTCCTAGGCTTCCCGCTGAAAAATTATTGTATAACTTCCAAAACTGAAATGAAACTTTTGATGGCAACTCGAGTATGATCACGACTATAGATTTTTACTAATATTAGACAAGCAATATGTTTTCTTGATTGTGGTTTCTATGAATATGAAAGAATTTCATGATCTAACTTGATGAAGAAATGTTCTTCCGAAAATACATCCTCTGGTTTTGCATCTCCATTTATCAAACAAAATAACTTCCATAAGAATATTGAGTTATTTTCAAGACAAACATAACTAAACTGTATCGAACCGCTTTGCATAGTTAAGTCTTCGAATGGATCTAGTGGACAGTGGCACTGAAATCCTAAGACATAGTCGAAAGTTTAGCTGCTGCTTCATAGTTATCCTTTCAACTGAAACAATAACAGGTACCCGATAGGTTCCAAGAAAGAGTTTTATTGACGACTGAACTTTTACAATGATTTATGAAATCAAAATTAATATTGATAAATTTTTGTTGTTATCTGGCATTTACACACTTGAGAGTTGAAAGAAACGAGCAGTATTCTCGTCGATAGATTGGATGACATGTTCCCTTGATTTTTATAGAGCTGTTTTGTTTTCGCATCATTCATAATCCGTTGCGGTATTTGGAGGAATTCTTTTAAGAAAAGCATCAAGAAATAGACAAGCTGTTGAACACTATATTGAAGTTAAAGCTGTTCAATCGATTTTACTCAGGACGGAGCTACTCTTCGTGGCAAGATCCAGAATATGATCGGAGTCGTCACTTTCAGACGACGGTACTAAGGATTCCGTATCTACCAGTAGATGCAGTCATGCAGCGCGAAATCAATGAACCAAGTCTCGAATAGAAATGTTTTCATTGTGATTCATCTAATATAAATGTTGAGTTACGGGTGCGAAAAGTCAACGAAGAATTTATTCTTGAAATGATGACAAATAATTCGGTGACTTCTCTTTGTTTCAGAGAAAATGATTACTTTTGACAATTCTTTTGACTAAATTATGATGCACATTGCTTAAGATAAAACGTAGCTCCCAATGGATCATCGACATTAGGAGATGGTTTTAGTATTTTTTTCCATCACCACTTCGCATTGGATTGGCCGAAATTGCATTATTTATGACCTTTTTGTTTTCAATGTTCGCAGAATGTCTGTCGAACTCAACAGATGGTATAAGGATATTTTTCAGCTAGTTCTCCTATGATGTTACAATATCAAAGACATTGTAGACCTTGATTATGTCGACTCAAGTGGTACTCACCCGAGGCAAACCTTTGTGAAACGTTTTGTGATATCACTTGTTCGTGGACAATGGTACCACAAAAAATTTAGTTCGATCCGCAACCATGTTGAAGAGTTCAATCGAATGTCGATGAGGTTGTTCTTGAGCGAAATAGAATTCCATGATGACGCATTCCGAAAGTTATAGCGACTTTAATCGTCGTACAATGCTTTTATTTGCACTTTTTTTCTCTGGATAGGAAATGAAGGAGAAAACAAAAAAAGTAAGGATCAACATGAAGCCCGACGATACGTTCTTACAATGGTAGTGTGACATCAATCGAATTCACTTGATATTGCTGATTAGAATGAGAATTGACTTTCATGAATTACAAAGATACAAGAAAAAAGAAAACCAATTTATAAATTAGAAACAACTTTGATTGATAAGAGTAGGCAGCAGTAAATTATCTAATAAATTGTCACTAAACAATGGAGATATATATTATTGATAAAATGTATTATATTGGGTTTTACACTTTTTTAAATCGATATTTCTGTACTACGCAATTCATGATAATTATTTGTTGAGATGACCTTTTGTAAAAACAAAACATTACATTTTAAGCGATATATGTGTAGATAAAAAAGACAATTGCAGTTTTATGGGAATATCGAAATTGTTGTATAAATTTTTTCATTTATTTTATTGGCATTTGTTTTACCAATGATTTCCAAAGAAATATTTTTGTTAGAACAAATTCGTATCTTCTTAAAAGAATGAAGTCTTTTTGACTAATATTTTAATTGATCAGATTTTATTCGTTGGCACTTTGCAAAGACTTTCTCTGGTTACAATGTTATCAAGTATTGATCGTTTACGTTTTGAGCCAAGTTCCATCAGTGTCAAACTTTCAAGAATTATTAATAGTATTCTCTAAAATCTCGTTTCAAATGCATTTTTCTTCTTCAATACAACAGATGAATTTAGAAAACGTATGAACGAACAGATAAAATATGGGAAGGTAAGAGGACTGCTCGGAAAGGATATCGGAGCTTACATAAGATATAATACATGAAAAAAACAAAAACCGCTCTGGTGTTGATCATTATCAAATAAAATAAAGTCGAATTCCGATAAAGATTTTCTCATTGATTTCAACTTCTATTTTTGTCTTCACAGGATGCTGGCGATAGGAAGTTATTCTTTTTTCATACTAGGTGAGAAAAATGGGATATCAGTATTGTACAATAATTATTATTTTTGTTTACAGATTTTTATAGGATCACCGAATCTGATTCTTTAAAACAATCGAAGAGGGAACGTATTCATTATACAGGACATGCATGATATTTGCAACAGAAATCTTTTCAAATTGCTGATTCTCATAGATTTTCATAAGTCATTGTGTCCTTCTTTAACTCTTAGTTCTGTCGAATTACGATAAATAGATTGTTCATAAAAATCATTAAAAATGTTGTTTGTAGACGAAGTTCGGATTTCATCCTACGCATCGATTTCCCTACTCGACCGAAACTGGAGCATATGCCTATTTATAATCACAACTCATCAGATTCTAAACTCCCAGAAAAAGAAATAAATGTTAATTATTTTGCTTTTCCAACTGTGCAACCATGTTACCCTATTTTACTGCTTTTCGTTCAAGTGTTATGAAACACTTCCATACAAACAAACTACAGAAAATCTTAAGTATGATCCGTTCCAGAAGTCAAGATAGTCGGTTGGTTTTTCAATAACGTTTCATAGGAACAAGATAGAGACCGGTTGGTTTCATGTTTTGATAGCCAAGACGCAGGCGCATATTTTCATTAGCGAAATCACTTCTAGGGAAAGATCCAAAGACCAGTTTTTTAGAGGATGTTTGTAAAATGGTGCTGTAGCTCTGAAAACTTCCATAGGAGTATATAGATCGTTTTACATTTTCGCAATCAGCATCAAAATTTGTGTCGACTCATATATGTTTCAAATCTTTCCACTAACATTAGTTTTCGTCGAAAAATCTACCTCACATCTCTGATGGAGGAGCTCAAAATATGAGCACAGTCAAAAAGTCACTAAGACAGTGAAAATCAAGTGCGAAGCTTGTATAATACTACTAGAATATAAAATGGCAAATGAATCAAAAAGTACAAACGGCGTTTTAATTGAGTTCATATTTTGAGCTCCTCCATCAGAGATGTGAGGTAGATTTTTCGACGAAAACTAATGTTAGTGGAAAGATTTGAAACATATATGAGTCGACACAAACTTTGATGCTGATTGCGAAAGTGTAAAACGATCTATATACTCCTATGGAAGTTTTCAGAGCTGCAACGTCATTTTGCAAACATCCTCTGAAAAACTGGTCTTTGGTTCTTTCCCTAGAAGGGATTTCGCTAATGAAAATATGCGTCTGCGTCTTGGCTATCAAAACATGAAACCAACCGGTCTCTATCTTGTTCCTATGAAACGTTATTGAAAAACCAACCGACTATCTTGACTTCTGGAACGGATCATACTTAAGATTTTCTTACTAAAGCTAAGCAAATTTGGCATGTTTTGTAATCAATAGAAAAGTTTGCTATAGTCAAGTTTGAAGATTTTCTTTGGATAGAGAAATTGGGTTTTTAGTCTAGAAAATAAAATGAATATGTCAAGTAGTTTTATGTTTCCTTGTGTTGATGCCTCTCTATGACTACTCGTAAATACACACCGTGAATGAAAACTTTAATGATGTAATGAAAAAAGAAAATCCAAAACTCAAAACTTTTCAATAAACTTTTACGCTTTGTGTTTCCTTTCAAAACATTCGAGTTATAGATGATCGATTCTAATTTATTTGTTGTATAATCGTACTTCAAGATTTTCTTCCAGTAATGGCTTCGCTAGATTTTCCACGCCATATTCATGATGCATTTCACTTACATATGTTCCCAAGCCATGAGATAACGGTTGATAGCCTTCCAGAAAATAAGCATTTATTTGAGCACCTAATGTGATTATCACAGCAAACAAATAGAGAAATAGAAGAAAAATAATCGCGAAACCAACAGCACCTATAGAAGTAAAATTGAACGTTCATTCAAAGAAAAAGCATTCGATATGAATATTTGACCTTTGTAACCATCCATATATTTTCGTACATAGATTGGAAATAGGATCATAAAAACATCAAGTGCACAAGCAGCGACTAATGCACCGCACCAAGTCACTTTGAAGGACATTCTTTTATTGGGTATCAACAAATATATAAGTTCAAATAAAAGAAATGCTACAGATAATGAAGACAGTATTCCAGCATAATATACAGCACGACGGCCAGCCGCACCACCTATTCTACTGAATAATATAGTTGGAGTTGCGCTAAGTCCAATCATCAATGGAATCGATATGATGAAAATACCGACCCATGCTATTGCTAATAGATTTTTACGAATGAAACTTCGCTCAGGTACTCGATATACAATAGTGAAAGATTCACTGATAGCAACGAATAATCGAGACGAACCCCACATAGCGAAAATAATACCGAGGATGAAAACTGCACCAGCATCTGTTGATAGTTTAATTGTTGCCGAAGTAACTGCCTATTCTTGAAAATGTTCAATCAATTTTCCCCTTTTAAAATATTTATTTACCTCTTCAAAAGCAGTTCTTATACTTTCGTCGACGGACAATCCATTGATAATCATATTGTTTATTGTCTGTTGGACATTGGGATAATGTCCTAAGACTAAACCTAGTATGCCAATAAAAGCTATCGTCATTGGAATCAAAGCAAATAACAAATTATAAGCAATCATCGCCGCAAAACTCAATGACCAATCATTCATAAATTTTTTTATGAAACCAATAATTAGAACGACAATTCTTAATTTAAGAAATGCAGCAAATAATGATTTGACTTTGTTCATCACCTCTTCGCCTTGCATGTCGAAGCTTAATCAACAACGAAATGTGAGTTTTGTTTGTATACGTATGATGATGATGATGAGTCACTAGATGCTTCTAACCAAAATAATATGTGATAGATATTGATGATGAGGCATGACGAGAGGGTGGGAGGACACACAAAAAGTAAATGAAGAAGAAATGTGCTAACGTAGGCGCTCATGAATGTAAACGAACATAGAAGGACAAAAAAAAACTTGATAAAGAAGCAAATAAAAATGATTGTCCACGTGATCCATATTGAGTAGTGTGCTTGGAGCAATGGCAACATTTATTTTTCATGCACTAGACACAACGCAACGTGTTCTTATTCTAATTGGATTAATACTTGTTCTTAGAGAAGTTTTTAGTAGTTTATAGACAAAAGTTAAAGGCTGATCGTGAAAGTGATTGAGAACGAATGACTGTCATGAATTGAATACGTGATCGTGAGTTGATGTTTCGATTTTTCGTCGATGGTTGACACTGTTTCCTTGGACGATACATGATCTAGTCTTAGTGTATAAACATGTAGGAAGGTCCCGAACTATAGACCAATATAATTGAAGAAAATACAAATTCAATAAAACAATATGCAATCAAAATTAACATAATAATATATCGACGATATAAGAATGTTTTGAATCGCTCCATCAACATTTTACATTTTCTTTCTCTTGTTTTGTTCAAGGGGCTCCCCCTGGACTCCAACGAAAAAACAGTATGCTTATTATTTCAAGTAGTTTGTCTCAGTTTGAAGCAACCGATTTGGTTTAATTGTTTAGAATGTGTTCATTTGACAAAGAACAATATTCCTTCATTCTGCATGCTTTTTTGTTTTAACATAATGTGTCCCTAATCTAGCTGTTCAACAGACTTAAATCAGACACCATGAATATCGAAACAAAATGCGAAGTTCACTCCTCTTATGATCTCATGGATGAATCGCATCATGTCATCTTGCTGAAGGATTTAGTAGTATTAGAATTTTTCGTTATCGTAATTCAAAATAATAGAAAATAGATCCTGAATGTAGCCATTGTGATCGATTGTTATATTGTCGAAAATAGATAAAACTGATATTCCTACAGAATGTATGTAGAGAAAAAGTGTTGTCTTTTATTTTTATGCCGAAAATGCACGTCATTATCAACTATCGAATATGCTGTTTAGCAAGTAGAACATTTCATCGTATTCTCTTTCCAGAAATTCTATCACATCGAGTTGCAAGATTTCGAACATCACAAAAATTAGTATTTGCGTGTAGTTAACATTGATTACAACCTGAGAAATAGTGATTTTGTTTGCTTTAGCTTTATTCATAGTTATCCTAAAGCGAATTTGCTTGAATACCGAAATTGATGAACGTTAATTAAATAGACTAAAACCAAACCTGGTACTGTCATCATGACGAACAATTGTTACTTTCTTTTACTATGAAAAAAAAACAAATAGTTCCTTTATGCGCTTGAAGATTGGGGTGAACGTTTTGATCATTACATTACTAGAGAATAACCACGACTACAAATTTCTGCTAACATTAGAGAAATAAAGAATTTTCTGGATTATTGTCTCAGTGCATAAAAATTCCACAATGAAACTTGATCGATAAAAGTTGAGTTTCTGTTTAGGGTCTTGGCCAGTATATTGTTGGTAAATACAGTACTGTCATGTATAGTCATCTGCACAATGATTTCAAACCTTAACCGTAAAAATGTTTGATACTCCACAAACTCAGTTTCCATGATCAGGAACATTTGGTTTCATCAAATTGATCTACGAATATCAGTTGAACAACTAGAAGCTTGTAATGCGCCAAGACGTGGTTAAGCAAAACGCTGCACAGTTATGGTTGACAAGACATTTGGTATTGAAACATCATTTTCTCTGTTTTCCTTTCCTCTCGAGGCAGTATTAGACTTAAGCAGGATGTTCATATTTAAGTAGTTCAGCCTTATCCTACGTATACGAGAATTATTCACAGTTCTGTAGTATACATGGATCCAAGTTCAAAGCCATGCACAACTATCTCAAAATAAACAATTTAATATTTCTACTCACTTTTTTCTTCGCATCTCTGGTACATATGAAGCGTATATTTTGATCTGAATATGGTGAAAATATGAAGAATTCATCTACTTATTGTTCTTATAGTTTTGATTATTTTTATTCCTGACTAGGGTTGTCTCTTAATATTACCTTTCATCGAGTTAACTCTGATGATTATAATGCAACATTAGAAGAAAACCGGCTTCAAGATTCGTTTATTGAAAAGCAATCGGCATCGATGATATGTATTCAGTCGATCTCAAACGTTAGAAAACACACGATCCAACACTCTCTAGATATTCTGGATAGTTAACAAATCATAGTGAAAAGATTTTGAGCGAAACTGCTTCAAGACAAAATGAAATATATTGACGAACGAGCGATTTAGTGAAACGCCCAAGGAGTTTTATATTTTTATTTCTTGAAAAGATTGCAATTGAGGAATCATGTTTTGACGAATAGTCAACAGTTTATTTTAAATCAGATTCAAGAAACAACGAAATGCAACACATAAACGTCAAATAAAAGTAAAACGAATGCTTGAAGAAAATAAAGAAATTCGATCAAATCGATTTGTTCTGGTTCAAGAAAACGATTATGAAGATAATTAGCTTTCAGACTAGGATTGCTATTATTTGTATCAGATTTACTTAAATGCTTTCTGAATGATGCACTTGATAGGTTACTATTGTCCAAGAGGTGTTTTAAGTCGATAAGACTTTGCCTAGATTGGAAGAGATGAAAGAGATGAATGTCGAATCAGTCACATGGTTTTAATTGAATCCCGAGGTCAGAGAAGAGTAGAATCAGAAATTACTGTTCCTTGTATAAATAAAGATCACGATGAATGGTTGTTCTACGCCGATGACAGATTTTTTCAAGAAAAAAACAGTCCCCTAAAAGGTTTTTCTGGGTACTTTTTTTCTCTACTTTGTCGTTCGCTGAATGGATACCTACCAACCAACACACTCCTTGAGTGGCTTTCATTCTATTTGATTTGATAGACGTAAAAACGTTTTACAGGACAAAATATAAGAAAGTATATTGCTTAGACTTTTATCGTTTATCAAAATCTTTTATCTTCAATTATTACAAGACATATATAGAGACTTGAGTCAACCTCACAAATAAAAAAGGTAAAAACATGTTTGACCGACAGTGTGAACGCGTGTTTTCATTTCTCCTTCTGCTTCTCTTCATACATCCGAATATTTATGATGCTACCTGCAGCTACGATCGTGTGTATATAATATATCTGAATTCGAATAACTCATTTCTATGTTTTATGTTTTACACACAGAGGTACAATGCACTCAATATTCACTTATTTGGTGTTGTCCAAGTAACAAAAAATTCATCATCTCTCTATTTCTTTATTCCTATGTTTCTCTTCTTATAGTCAGTCAACCTTGTGGATCGTTTATCTCACGGTGTTATAATCGAGAAACAATAATACCTATTGTCACAACACCGTCTACATCTACTTTGTCAAGTTATTCCATCTCACTAATAATTATTGTTTCAATCTTTTTTATGAGTATATGTCTTTGGGGTTGTGTACGTTTAGCGAAGAGTCACCAATCAGGTTCATCTACTTCTGCTCCAAATCACAATGTTCGAAGAAGGATACATCCAACACAAGCATCGATATCAGAAAGTGTTCATTTTCGACAAGGTTACGATGGCAATGCCTCAGTGTCTCTTCCGAAAACCTACAGCATATACGATGAACCACCACCATCATATGATATTGCTATTGCTAATCTTTCATCCGAAAGTCAATCGATTCCGATTCCATTTTCATCGCCAACTAGAACGGAATCTGTTGAAGAAACAAATTCACGGCTATAATTCAATTGATTAAACATTATCTAACCATAAAATATGTATATATCGACAAAATAAAAACAATATTCAACGAGAAAATATTGAAAAATGATTCAACTGAGTAATTATATGTGCGAATGTCAATATTATGCTGTCTTACAAAAACTATCATGTTCTAATGAGTATGCAAATTTGCTGAAGACACCTTTATTTATCTTTTCGTGAAAATCCAATTTTGAGGATCAAGGAAGAGTATCACTCCAGATCAGAAGTCAAAATTACGATTTTAATGCGTCTCGAGGTTCTTTGCGGTTTTCAACTCTTGAGTAGTTTGGGTGTTGTGAATATTTACTAGGGCTGTAGATGTTCACTGTTTCAAAGAATATCCACAATCTTCGAAAAGCACGAAAAATGTACCACTGATGAAATGTTTTGATAAAAATTCACGAAGAACATGTTTAACTATTGTATTTGACTCGAATACTTCGATGTCATGGAGACAGTCAATGAGCCACGGAGAATCTCTATGAATACAGTTTGAATCATTCGATTTGGTTGACTTACTGAGAAAAAGCTTTCCTGTAAACTTATCTTATTGAATCAAGCCATAGGTTTTAGTGGAGTGGGTCTAAAAGTATCTTTTACAAGGTTCTTTTATTGAGACATGAAGAGTGTGAGTATAGGCATAACCGAAAATCAACATTTGATTCGAGTGTTCTGTGAAGTACTTAATATATTTATGGCAAACAATGAAAGAAATCAAATGAAAAAGTTCTTCATAGAAAAGCTATAGATTAAACGGCTTGTTGTCTGCAGCGAAAGAGAATGATGTAACATGCGTGACAGTTCTGTCTCGAATGAAAAGAAATCCTATAGAGGGACTTGACGTTTTTAAAGAATATGAATAATTGATAAAACTTATGCCAATAAATGGGTGATCGACTCAAGAACTAATTACACGAGTAAGATTTAGAAGAGAAAAAAGCCGACATAACCCCTTCGAACAGATGTGATTATCAATATTTTTCATGGATCGTATTGAACTCGTGAATGAAGATGAAGTAATATCAACAGAACCGCTCATTTTCTATCAAGATCCCACAACCTTCTCATCATAAATATGTAAATGAACAATAAACATTAAGATAGATAATGATAAAATGAGGATACATCTACAGTAGGATAATTAGTTGATATATTAAACATAGAAGAACAGCACGAACATTGTAACAATGTAGTGAATGGTGTCATTGAACTACGGTATATCCCTGATGAAAAATGCAAAGGATCTATGATGATAACCATGAACTAGTCTATTGAATTAACCATAGTTAATTTCATCGGCTCATAGAAATTTGATGTCCGAATCCAACGAGTTCTTTCAGTTAGTGTATTTTTTTGAATCTCTCGTTCACTCTTGAAAACATCTATTTATATGAATACCATAAGAGAAAAACGACATCTCTCATACTTATACAATAAGCAAGAAACTGACTCAACCCAAGGTGATTTCAATAAACTTTCCCAGCTATTGTCGAAATTTCGAAATAGTGCTGTCTAGTAATTCTGATAGAATATTAAGATATTTTGAACTGAAAGCACAATTCTTTGTTTCAGATGCGAGAATGATTTACAGGATCTTCTTTTCTTAGGCAAAAGTCGACTCAGCTATTAGGTAATCTTTAAAAGCAAATAACTCATTCGCAAAATGACGAGCGTAACTTCTTCCGTTGTTAACTAAAAGGTTATTCAAACATCGTAAAAAGTCGACTTGATAAAAGTATATGTATATATATATTTACTTGAGTGATACGTAAGACTATAAAAACGATAATACACATTGTTTTAAATCGATTCGTTCGGATATGTTCTTTATAAGAAATTTTTCTCGAAAGTTAGCAACCTTTAGTCATAAACAATATTGAGTTCTCAAATTGTGAGCATGACTCGACAATATCGTTGTATGTGTTTCGAGTCTAGCCACCCACACTGCATCATTGTATAGCTGACTCATGCTCTAAAATAAACTACAACGTAAGTATAATTTGTTTAGGATGAAATTATATGAACGAATTGCGTGTCTATTTCAATTATTCTTGTCTATTTCGAAATAGTTAGCAAATGTTTTGTGTGAGACAATCGTATGAATTGTTTTTCTCTCGTTTAAAACGAGACTTTCTGTTGTTATCTATGACAAATTCGTTTCTAGATTCAGTCATAAGGGTTGTCCGTTGATAAATTGATATATATTGAACGGTTTAAGATATTGTGGACTCACATATTATTCAATTTAATTCTGCATAGGAGTCTAAGTGAAACTTTTCTTTCATTATTCTTCATTTCGACGATGTTCGAAATTGTATTTTTGAAAAATAAATTAAACTATATCCGTGAACGAATAGATGTTCTCTTGCTTTTGTTTCGCATTATACTCATGAAACTTGAAGTCACTACTTTTTAAAATTTTCTCTTTATGCTAATGCATGATGAATAAGAATGATTCAATTATTAGTAAAAGTATAAATATCAAGTCGTAACAGCGAGACTAACTTTTCATGAGCAAAGTTCTATGAGATCGAATAAGACAAGAGTATCGATTAGTACATTAGTCGTCAGGAGTCGTCAACCATTGTTCAATAGTTAGCATTTGAAATGAGATCTACATAATTAAATCACATATTAATACTATGATGATAGAATATAGAAGTCAAACATCATAACGAACTAGGTTAATCAAAGTCAGCGTAAGCTATAGCGTTATTTCAATGAATGACCATGAAAAAGATTCTACCATATATTGAAGTAAAATTACTCGTGCAGAAGAAAATTTTCACAAGACTTATATATATGTGAACACTCATTTGGCATCTGGTATTAAAGTATTTATCATGTGTAAGCAATGCTGGAGACAGGCTTACATTATGTGCGTTCCATCGGACATTGAAATAATTGAACCTTTGAATGAAACTAGTGATGAATTCAATCGTTTCTACCAATGCTAATCTATTTTATGACTATGATGCTGTATCATTTTAGCTTTGGTTGCATCATTTTAGATGAGAAAAATTCGACGTTACTGTCGTCTTTTATCGAATATCCAATCTGTTCGTTAACTATCTACGTATACGTAAAATAAGTACGAATTTTTGAGTCCTTGCTTTTTCTGTTTTCTCTGAGCAAATATTATATTCATCGTCAATAACTTAAAGGTGACAAGACAATAGGAGAACCATGCTGTCTTATCGTTCTGTGAAAGGTCACCTTTTCTTAAATTCATTCTGGTAAGATGATGAGAAAAATTCAGTCGTACGAAAATTTATCTACAGTACGATTGTCTTGAAAATATGCTGTTTAGTCTGTCAAGCAGTTCTATATTTTCCCTTACGATTCTAATCTTTTGTACATCTACGAGTGTATACGGTGTTTCGTGTAGCGTCAATTGTATGTATATTAGACAATGTTGTTCAAATAAATGATGTCTATGTCTATTTATCGTATGTAGACAAACCATGCATCGAATACAGTTTTACATGGTGTTGCCAGCGTAAGTGACTTATTGCCACAAGAAAACGAAATACTTATGCTTCCGTGTTATTTCGCTGATAGAAAATGAAATCTGTGGAAGTTATTACCTACAATGTTCGTCGTACTCAACAGGAACATCATACGACCAACAATCTTCGTCCACTTCTACAATAATTGTTGTGACAGTCGTAACTGTCATCTTCATCCTGTTCCTCATCGTTTGTGTTGGCTTTTGTATTTATGCAAATAAACAACAACGTCCGAATTCAAGTTCTCCTATTCGAGTTCCAGCAGGTCAGCGAAGAGTACATCCAACACAACAACATACATCGAACGATGTTAATGTTCGACATGGTTATCATAGAGATGCGTCCGTCGTAGTTCCTAAGTATCCGACTGTGTACGATGAACCACCGCCATCATATGAAGCTGTGATTGCCAATCGTTTAGCTCAAAATCAATCGACACCATCAACGTCTCCAATTTTAACAACAACTGTTGAACATTCTGTTCCTTGACTGTTATTTAAACCAAATGAAATTATTTTATTAAGATATTGATAAACGAAAATTAGTAACTGTTCTTTCATGAACAAACACTATTCAAGAATGATTTGCTTGCCCACTAGTTATATGCATGAATACGACACTATGCTATTTAATTTAGCGAAGACTTCCATATTCGAGTTCGTCAATTTCTGAGATGTTGCATTGATATTTTTTGACATAATACGTTGTTAATCTATATTTTTTATTGCGCATAAAAGTCTTTTGAAAAATTATTAAGTCGCGCAATCATATACAACGAAGTGCTGAAAAGACTGTTTTTATTCTTATCAATCCATAAATTTTATAGAACAAATACATTTTATGATGAAAAACTTTTACAAACAGTACGTTTTTTTTCCATCAGGTTGTTAACTGGAATGAAATGTAACAATTACATTTCATTCTATAAAATCTAATGATGGGAATAAACAACGATAAAAAAATAATGAGCAGTTTGAAAGTGGTACGAAGAAATCAGACAAAGATATTAGAGCTCTTCTGTTGAAAATTCGTCAAGACTTTTTACCTATTGAACATCCACGTTTTGGATCATGCAAGTTGAAATTTTTACAGATGATTGTAATTATTCCCTGTGTAACATTGAGATAAGCATGAGTTCTACTACTCTTTCATTATATTCAAATGACACAGAGCGAACTCTTCAATGTTGTCAAGTATAGTAACTTTTGAAGAGATATTTTAAGATGGATCAGCATGCTTTATTTTCATGTTAGTAATGCTTGATTTCAATAAGAACTATTTCAGCACAGTTAACAATCAATGCTAACAATATGAATTTATTCGTGTTCGGAAAAGTTTCTATTGTTGTTCAAACAATTAACAATAAATCCTTCAAGCGTAGAGAACAGAATGGATTTTAAATCAATTAACCATGAAATACATACGATAAATTGAAGATCACGACAAGAACATAAAACTAGTCATGTAGGAAATATTTATGTAATTGATAATTCTACATTCATATTGGGGATTGAAACGAAAGAACCTAGACAATGTATCGTAGTCCATCATGAAGAACATTCGTTTCGAATAAATTTATAAGTGTATATGCCCTACATTGAAATCGATTTCTAAACGTCCACATTTCCGAATGACAAGAAAAACTTGACGATTTTTGTCGACACACTGAAATGAGCAACATCATCATTAATTTTATAGGAAGGTCACCCTTCAAGTATATATTTCATGGAAAATTTAGATCATTTATTCTCATGAAGGTTGTTTATTATTTGATGCTCAAACTAAAGCATTCGTATAAACGAAACCCGCGACTCAGAATCAATAGAATAGTTCGCCGTGTCGCAATAGGTGTTTCCAGTTTAAATATTAGCGACCGAAATGGTTCTAAAAAAAGATTTGTCGTTCGATTTTCTACAAAGCCATGTATTAATTATCGTTTAGATAATTTCTGTGATATTTTGTCAAACGATGAAATGTATACGCTGAACTGATAAAACGATTTAAGACAAGTTGTTCTCGGATCTGTTTATAGTTTGATTCAGTTTTTGAATTCATATTTATTTATTCTTTGAACTTATTTGATGAAAAATTCATTCGATATTGAATAGCCACAGCAATTGATATCACATGACTTTGAAGGCCAATGGCATTTGTCAATAAAATCAGACAAATCATGATGCTATCAGCTTTGAGTGGAATGATGTATACATAATCTTGTTGCTTTTTGTTGACATTTTCAATTATTGCCAAGCATCTTCGTCTGAAATAGCCAATCGTGGGAAACTTTTCCAATCAGTACCTAACTAACCGATTACTTTCTAAGTTGTTTTTTTTTCTTTTGATGACTCCATTCTTATCAGCTTCACTACGATTAATTGTCCATTTACAGAGTTATCATCAACATTATACAAACAGTCACATTGAAATTCGTCTTCCTTCGAACAAAGCATTGCCAATGTTTGTTCTGTACAAAAATTATTTCGTCTTCAACGTTCAAATTCACTGTGTTCGTTTTTACTTTTGATTTTCATCAATCAACACTTCAAACACGTATCTCCAATTCTATTCTCATGATCCCAAAGATCATTTTTAAATGTTCGTAGAACAATTTCTCTTGATCTATTGAGTTTATCGGTCAATCCTTGAGACGATACCTTTTATTTTATGTTTCAATTTTTGAAGTGTTTTACTTTGTTCAAATTAATGTTCAACAATCCGAAGAACAAGTTTACTAGACAGAGCCAATTTCTTGGATTAATATTCAGTAGTAATCTAGTCTGAACAATTCAGCCGTACTATTGATATTACTAAATATCACTGATGAGCGATCAGCGTTTTTGTAAGAAGTTTTTTCATATATTTACTGTTCATAATGAAGAAATAAAAAGAAAGCATAAGAACGAAAACCCGTGTTTACGATTTTGTAAAACGTTAAGACCTGAATCTTTAAAGTAAATCTTTTATCCATGGCGAAGATAAACGATATGATTTAGATTACAAATAGTAAGTTACGTATAGATCGTTTATCCTCAGCCATTGGTTAGACACGCTGTTAGAATCATTGGTGTAACATTGAAATGTGAACTATGATTGAACTGATCTAGCTAGAGAAATTCAAAATCACTTTCTTTCTTGTTTCGGTTCCATGGAACCCGATTTTAAAGATCATTGGTTGTAACCAATCGTGTGAATATCCCTCTTTTGAATATTAGGAAGTATTTATTCATCATCCATCAATTTTCACTGTAGTCGTCAACGCGCCTCTAATTCATAATGATTCCAATGGAATAGTAGTTATACTCGAATATTCCTATGAATGAAGTTGTGATGGTCTGCTCGAGAGTCAGAACTTTACTGTGATGGATGGGGTTGTTGTAAAAATATCTAGACTATAGAATTCCACAATCCTTTCAAGTCATGTTTCCCAAATATGTTTATCATACACAATATCACATCGCATTAGTCAGAATTTAATTTGCTAATTTATCTACCACATATTTCGATGCTAAGTATGCGATGATGGACGTTTGTGAAACGATTCAAACGCTTTTCGTTTGGTTTCGTTGTTTTAAGAAGAAATCATAAAGAGAAATAGACGAACGGTTGATTATGTGAGTTGCCAGAGTGACTAACTACCAGCAAATGAATTACCTTCACATCTTACTGAATCTATTTCTTTTTCCTTTGAGTAAACATTATATTCATCATAAAAATCTTTCGAGGCAACAAGAGAATAGGAAAATGAGGTTGTCTTATCAGTTTTGAAGAAGTCACTTTTCTCATACTTTCATTGAAGTTAAGAAAAACAACATGAAGAACTTCAGGTGAGTGAAACAACTTTGTTGATTAAAATCATTCCAAAACATACTATGTTTAGTCGATCGAGCAGTTTTTTTATTTTTATTCTACTCTTGTTTATGTTTTCTAATGTACACGGTGCTCTATGCAATTCTAATCGTACGTATAGTATAAATTGTGAGATAAGCATAAATCGAATTTATGTTTATTTTTCAAATATAGAAATTTTGTGCCGCGGTGTTCGACAAATGTGGTGTTGTCAAGGCGAGTAAAGTTTATCGTAAACGAAACGAAATTCTTAAACGAGTTCATTTTTACGGATAGACTATGAACTGTGCGGACCGTCAATCATGAAATGTTCTTCTAATCAGAGAAACAACATTTCTTTTTCCGAGTCCTCATCTAAATATCCAACATCACTTACCAATATCTTTGTTATCGTATTGCTCATTTTATTTGTCGTATGTTACGTGTTTTGCATCTGTGTAACGATTAAACAACAGCAACGAAATGCTAGAACTTCTAGTCGGAATCCAATTATCCAAAGACGAATTCCTCGATATGAGCAACAACAACGGCAACGAGATCGATTAGTACCGATTCCACCCGTTTACATCGACAGTACTTCACGATTAATTCCACCTGCTTCTAATGTGTACGAGGAACCACCACCCTCATATGAAACTGCTATTGCTGATTATTCACCCATTAGTCAATCGACTTCTGTTGCATAATCACCAATAATGTCAACTACTGAATAATTAATATCGTCGCCATAACTCAGCTCGTTTAACATTACTTATGCGAAAAGATACTGCCGGATAAGACCGTAAATCTGCCACCCGCTTATGTTTTGCTTTCGATAAGCTTGAAAGAAAGATCGGAAAAAAATTTTCAAAGAGTAAATAGTCGTGGGAGGTATGTCACGTTTTGGTATTCCACAAAT
>OENT01000408.1:0-85530 GCA_900239685.1 Rotaria macrura | reverse complement strand
TATGCTGCCTGTTTGACCCTGCATTATTTCAGAAAGAAATTTCAGTAAACATGATCAATATATCGTTTTGTAGAGCACGAAAAGCTGCGTCGATCTACACTATTAGGTTTGAAACTAGTTTTAGCAAAGTAAAAATGATGGGTACCATAGTTAATTTGTGGAATACCAAAACGTGACATACCTCCCACGACTATTTACTCTTTGAAAATTTTTTTCCGATCTTTCTTTCAAGCTTATCGAAAGCAAAACATAAGCGGGTGGCAGATTTACGGTCTTATCCGGCGGTGTCCTTTAAATCAACAAATAAGAGTTCATGTTTTAAGAGACACATTCTACAACGTTTCTTGGAAGTATTTATTTGCCGAAAGAAAATTGTTTTGAGTGGGAAAAAAAAGATTTTCTTCGCATTTTACATCTTAGATCCTTGAAGTGTTGCGTTGCTTTTGATCTATTTTAGATGTAGAGCATGGAAGTATTCATAACTGTTGAATTTTCAAAAGCTATTTAATGAAGTATTGAGAAAAGTGCTCATGCTGTATGCAAATCTATTGTAAATATATTCAATCCAAAAAATTTGAATTCTTTTCATCTCCATAGATTTTCAGAGCTCCTTTCAATACTTCTGATGTATGGAGCGAGATATAATGATTATTGTTCATATGAAAACGATGGAAAATTTAAAATGGTACAATAAACAGAGTACAAATCGTAGAATAGTTCAAATGTCTAGAGGGAAATCATCGACATACGTATGTTCATTGTCTCTTTTCATCAATATTCTAGGCATGTTTTTGCAGATTCGATTATGCTCTTTGTTTAATATTTTGACAAGAACCATTTCCGTAAGTGCTTAAACCTCAACCTTCCCAAATTATCCTAGTTATTCATAGTACTCATGTCGGATTAAGATAATCATAAATATTCTTTGATTTCTAAGCGCCTATTAAATAATGGAATGTTCTATCTAGCAATACTCTCCGATCTCATTTAGATTAATTATGCTTTGAAAAGTAGACTCAGAAATTTCAGCAAGCAGACTGTTTTCAGCTATCACGAAACAATGCCAATATAGAATTTTATACATGTTGTGGCTTTCACGTAGATTATTTACGAATACGTCGAGCTCGCGTTTGGCTAGGTCAACGAAAAGGTGATTTTGTAGACAGCCTAAGGCAAAAAAAAGCATACCCTATTATATATTGTTTGATGAGTCGACCATCGATACTTATTCCTGCACAGAGAGCGAATTTTGCTAATAAGACACGAGTAATACAGCAAATTCTATTGATTAATACTCTTGTTTTACATTCAAACGAGTACATGATTATGAAATGTTTGATTGTAGTATAGAACAAGGTGTTTTCATCGTCAGTCGAAACTGTAGCCATTCATTTTTCACCGATAAATCGATTGGAACAACTATGATTGTTACCATTAGAGAGCCTTTCATCAGAGTCTACACAAGTCTAATTTAACTTGTTGAAAATCTTCTAAATGTAAAAATTCGTTAATGAGAAAGAAATATTTAAGAACAAGTTACGTGATCAGTCACTTATTGCAGGAGAAGATGTGTCATGTATAAGTAAGATGACTATTTTTTCTATATTTTACTTCTTAAATGTGACATATGTGTGTTGTTCTTAATAGCAGTTCTATTCTATAAACAATTCATCGATGTTGTTTTAAAAACTTCCGATTCTATTTTTATATTTGATAAATCAACATCGAAGCATTATGTCTCACTACAGTTGATAAAGAATGTTTGCGAAGAAAATTAATCTGAAACAAATACTAAATATTTGCATGTATATGAGGATAGTCTTCGATAAAAATTATAACTCAAAAACTGATGATATTTCACTTCGTTCGATTATAGTATTTCAAGTTTATATTAGAATTTAAACGAAATCTAGAACAATCGAGAAAGATTTCATCATCAATCATACTTGCCTTACCACTGAATTTTGAATCTTATGCAATAAACAGTTTATTTTGATCAATAACAATAGCAAAAAGAAAGTTCGACTGCCGATTAGATCCTTTTAAAACTAATATGTATATATATATATTGGTTTGAGAACTATTTTCAGAGATTTTTTTCTTGCTTCAAAATAAATTCACCGAGATCTTCGTGGAGATTTACACATAAATAGAAACTGATTACAGCGATAGAGTAGTTGCAACTGATGATATTCTTTTCATCGAATCAGACAGTTCTACATTTTTCTATGAACGAAAAGTAATATTCTAGAACTCTGTGGAATATGACTCACTCTATAGTGAATGTCTGTGCACACAATTGTATGTACTGCATAGAGTAGTAATCAGATCAAAATCGATGTTAGCTATATCAAAGTTAATCAGTAATATTTCTTACAGAAACTAAAAGTGCTGGTATATTTACAGTAGGGAACGAAAGTCCCGACCCTTGGAGATCTCAACTATTAGAAGTGCTAAATATTTGAAATTGGTCTGTATTAAATCTACTAAGAACAGAGACCAATGTTATGAACTTGCACCGACTATTAACATACAATGAAAATTATGGCGAATAGTGATGTATGCGGTTTATTCTTTCTTTGAATTTTATAATTCTGAAACGAAAAGACGTTCATGACGCAAATTATTTCTCATTATTTACGACGATACTCTAATCTTGACCACTTGGGGGAGTATAAATCAGTAATAATTCAATAAATGAGGCTGACACTTTCGAATGAACATTACTTATGACTCAACGTAACTACCGGCAAGTTCCATAAAAGAATCTTCTTTCACAGAGAAGCAGCATATCAACAATGACAGTTTTGGCGTCAAGTACACAGAGATCTCTAGTGATAACAATCGCACAGCAAATAAAATGATCTTTTGAGTGTAGAAAGATGATACGCTGTGCTTTTATAACATAGTAGAACATTAAGCATTAATCATGTGTTGAATTTTAAGAAAAATGTAACATGAAATCTACAAGGCAGAGTGATCAGTATAGAAACCTTGAGACTAGAATAGACTCTGTTTACTATAGATCTTGTTACGTTTAAGAAAAATAAAGGTCTTCTCATATAGTTTGATACTTCCTAGATTTGCTGATCTCTGAATTATTGGTACATGCTGTATTGTATAAAAATAAGTTATCCGAAACAACATATTTCCATGTGGCCAATGAAACGTTCCTTTAAACAGTTCTCCAAACGTCGTAATTTTGAGTTCCACTTTAGTGTGATAATTCTTAGACATGCTCGTAAATGTTCATATCGTTAGAGTTAGGAAAATCTTGTGTTCTCGTTGAATTCCCGAATTTCATTCAGACTAGCATTGTTGCATTTTTCTGATTCATTTTTAACTTTTATCAAAAACCAATGTCAAACGTTGACTTTAGACAAACAGCAAATTCATTAAATTTATGATGAAGAACTATGTCCGCTTGATGTAGCTACATTTTGAACTTGCTAATTAATTAATGATAACATTAAATATGTAACCATTTGAAATTTGCCTTTCAGAAAATATTATCACTAACTCTCTGAATATTACTCTTGTTATTATTGAGAACAATCCTTTTTGAGCATACGAATGCACAATGAACACTCTGTGATTAGCATGTTAACAGCGGTTAGTTTTAGTATTCCTGTAGATGACAACAAAGGAAATTCTTCATGCTTGCCGAATTCATTTTTAACATCTAAAGACTTGGGAGTAATTTCATTGGCACACTAGTTTCTGAATAAATCTGCACAGATCAATGTTGAATTACTATTCTCGATTAACTACATCAAAATATCTTGCATGTATCTCACGATGAGGCAAATCTAACCAGTCTCGCAGTGGAAAATTCGTGTGTGACGGTTTCTCTTATGAACATTTAAAATAAACAAATTTCCTTTGATGAAATTTAGTTTAATTTTATCTATAGGATTAATAGAAGCTCAAGTAAAAACTGCTTAGCACTAGTGAGATTTGTCAAACAGAATAAACAGACAAAATAGACATCAATGTTGTTTGTTCTAAGTTTAAAGTGTAATGCATGTTAAAAATCATAATTTGTTTGATTTAATGCAAATGAAAAATAAATGATCAATGGATCATTACCTATGTCTTTTTTATGTTCCAGTTCTTCGTAAGGTTACTTCAAAACGAACGTTTCGTTAAATTGAAATATTGCTTATCACGTTCATCTGCTTAGATAATTGAAATATAAACCTTACATAATGAACGAAAAGTACACATTTGCACCGCAATTAATAACGATATTTTCATGTACGTATATCGAAATAGATATTGATTGAAACGACATACGTAGTAAGGCATAGAAAGCTAACCTATCAAGCTGAATTTATTTGCCGTTTTAGTTCATTTTATTATTAAAATTTATTAGAATAGAACAATGTGTTTGAATAGCGTTTACAAAAGAGTATGCACGTAAAAGAAATTGAATACTTCATTCTGTTTAAAGGTAGACAATAATTGATGGATGGATTCTTTAGTTCACATGCAAAACAAGAAAAAATTCAGCAAATTCAAAAGAAAACAGAACAGATGTGTTACTTACCGTGAAGAGGAAATTTTAGATAATACGAACCAAGGTTTTAATTTCGTCAGTATGAAATCTAAAAATATATATTTCTACTAAAACAAAACTAAATTCTAGTAAGCAATGCAAATAGTCTTACTGAGGATTACCGTCGAAAGAAACTGTCATCGAGATTGTTCAGATTACGATAGATATCGTTTTAATGCCAACGCTGGTTTGCATCCTGCTGTTTGTCTGTAAAAACATTCAAATTATTATTCAAAAACTATAATTTATATATAATGTTCTGTGTCTGTGTGTTTCTCTCTGCCCAGTCAAAGATTAAAGGTAAACGTGTAAAGGTTACGGGTACTCGAATTCGCTAGAGCCTACCAGATTTATGCGACGCTAACTGTAGGTTTTTTCTAGAATATTCTGGATTTCTCTCAAGCTTTCACTGAGGAACGTGTGGATAGGGTGAAGATCAAGGCTACAGGACAAAAGTTAAAGGTAAAATCGGATACTGCTATGTTCCTGGAAAGCTCTAGAAATATGTAGACTCTTCCAGAATATTACAAAGTCATCTAGAATTTTCTATAATATCAGAAATGATCCGGTACTTACTGGAATTTTCTAGTACATTCTAGAACTTTCAGTGACCAGGCACTTTACATTATCGAGAATGTTTTCGAAGGCTCTAGGATAGGTTACAATGGTATAAGGCTATAAGGATATAAGAGTGCATGGGTATAGGGCTATGAGCGGGTAAGGGTACAAGGTTATAACCTATCTATATATAATGCGAACCATCAAACTGTCTATTATTGGGTAAAGCTCAAATTACAGATGTGAAACTTTACAAGAAAATCAGCTGTACAGGTTGCATTGAACCTCACTAATATAAAAATATGATTTAGTTGAAAACAATAAGCATACATCCAAAAACAGAATTGATTGAAATCCTGTAAACAATCTTCATCGATGAAACGAACTTCTGATTTATGAAAAAACTATGCATAACGTCTTCCGCGTATTACTAAAAATAAGAAAAATAAGCAAACTTGTATATAGTCCGATAATCTTTACAAAATCAATTGAATTAAGAATAAAAATGACTGACATCTGTATTCAAATATAAACGACATGGATTTTGAAAAACATATTAAACAAGGTGCTGACCTAAAACAAATGTATAAATGAGAATATTTTGTACAAAGAGGCAGTTACCAAAAACAAAAACCTAATGTGATGTTTTATGAACTAATCAGAGTTTAGATGCTTTTGATTTATTTTACGACCAATGTGAGTTCTTTTTACTCTTTACAAACGTAAAAAAAATGAGAAGGAGTAGCCAAAAGACGTGAGTCGAACATGTCTATTGCTCCACAGTTTACCTTTCTTGGATGCAGTGTCGGTGATGGTCTTTTGAACGCTGAGTACCACAAGCAATAAAAAATCAGGGGCGGCGCCATAGGGGGGGGGGGGNCCCCCCCCCTGCTCAGTTGACCTTGACTTACTCCGATTTTGAAAATTTTGATAGATCATTTTTAAATTGGGTAAATTTATTTTACCAAGAAGTTTACTCCGGTTTCGGGGAAATCTATCAGATAATCTTCTTCAGTTTTGGAGAAACTAACGGATAATTTTCTCCGATTTCGGAGAAATCTAATGGATAATGTTCTCAAATTTTGGAGAAAGTCCCTAGATAAATTTCTCCGGTTTCGGGGAACTAATATATTATTCTCCTCAATGTCGGAGAATGCCAAGCGCAAAAAGGCTGATTTTTCGATTTAAAATCAAAAAAATCAAAAAAATTAGTGAGTCAATTACAACAATAAAATTCTTTTTCCTTGTTCTTCAAAATAAATATCAGTCTAGAGTGACGCAGCTTAAATCGAATTTTCCTGATTTCTGTGATTTTTTTGAGTAAAATCAATTGATTTAAGTCAGAAAAATCGGAAATGAGCTGTTTTCTCCGATTTTTGGCATTTTCTCCGATTTTAGAGTTGACCCCCCTGCTATAACCCTTTCGCGCCGCCCCTGTAAAATATGTATGCAAATCACATATGAGTTACGTACATTATCTATTCTTCTACAACTTGACAAATTTTATTGCCTGATTTTTTCGATCAACAATTGAAATGCCACAGTTTTGCTTCTGCAAAATAGTACTGAAGTAATATATCTATCACTGACAAATTTTTCATTCAGTGCATTATCACTTAGTCTTCGTTTCATCTATGTTTCCAATCCCATCCATTGTGTAAAACTTCATGAAGTTCCACTACAGTTGTATCTTGAATGTTTATGTTTATGCTGTTGTTCAAGTTATCGACAATATTCAAAATAATGTCGAGCGTGTTTCTAGTCAAACACGATCTAAATGGAACGTCAACATGTTTTTCATGAGCCATTAGTTAGGAAAATTTTCTCAAAGTTAATAACAAATTAAGTTGGACCGTTGCTATTTCAACGATTAATTGATACCTCTCGTACAGTTGCAGAAAACGTAGATTTTTTCGGATTCTAATCACAGTGGGTGGAGGGAGACTAACGGTGTTTTGTGACACCCAATCTGAAAGAAGCATTGACGAGTACCCACGGAAAAAAGATCCATACAAAAACGCGGTTATTTGCGTTTTTCAAAACCGTGTTTTGTAACGGAATTTCGAAACGCGGGAGTCAGACCGTTTATTCGTCTCTCCAAAAGACAGTAAAAACCGCAGTATTTTCAAGACACGGTAGAACGCGGTTTTAAAAAACCGCATTAACGGCCTGACTCCCGCGTTTTTCGAAAACCGCTAAATACCGGGATTTCTTGACACAGCGGTTTTTTAAGATGTACTCAAATTGTGAAAAAAAATTAACCGAAATTATTTACACTTTCATAGTATTGCTTACTAACTTCTTGGTATAGGTAACTTCTATTGGAAACTGTCATTATTGCTCGTTTTTCACTAAGTCGACCAGTAAACAATCTAATTATATATTTTTTATTACTTATGGTCGAGGCTGGATTCGGACAATAATTTTTCTCATATGCCTCTACCTCTCCAAATTTGTGTGACCATACAAACCACTGGATCATATTTGTGCACGCAAATCTATCAGTAAATCTGCTGTATAAGCTGATCGAGCACGGGGAGAATGATTTCTGATTTTTGTGATTTTTCTTATTTTTTAAAATTTTTAATCGCTTGATTACAATTAATGAAATCGGAAAAATCATCAAAAACATATTTAAAAAATCACAGAAATCAGAAAAAACAATAAATCAGGAAAATCAAAAAAGTCTTGTTTAAGCTGTTTCACCCTTGATTTATATTTTAAACAACAAGGATACAAAATTTTATCACGTTGATCCAATCATTGATTTTTGGTTTGATTTTTAATTTTATAATTAATTAAGAATAAAAAGACTCAACTGTTCCCGGCTTCACTGCTAGATCTTTTTGCACTGATTCCTTCTCAAATGAGATCCACTTTACGAAAATAAAATTCATTAATACAATTAAACGACATACTCTCCTGGCCCAGAAACTCAATACGGAGTCTTTTTGCCCAATTGTACATTTCATTTCGCTGTGAAATTTTATTTAAAAAAAAAATCTTTGTTTTCGCAAAATACATTTCACATAAGAGGGACTGATTCGTGACTACAGTAAAAACGATATTAACAGCATTTCATACGATCTGAAATTGCAAGGTTCGATGCCAAAGTTCAAATTACGATAACCTCCCTGTCGGAAAATCAAGACGAACCGCGTGTCCCAATATCGTGATTATAATGGTATTTACTGTCGTTCTAGAAACTGCGTGTAACCACGTTTTGGAGTATCGCGTTTACAATGGTGTTCACTGCGGTTTATTTAAAACGCAGCGAGAAAATCCGCGGTTAACCGCATTTTTTTCAGTGCCACTGCGATTTTCATGGAAAACCGCGGCTAGGTGAAAATAACCACGGTTTTACCCTAAAACTTTTCCCGTGGGTATAGGATAGCACTTTGCACCCTGTTCTACAGGCTATGGCAGATATCTGAGTTTAATTAATCAATTAATTACTATTTAAGTAACCATCGGACTCATCATAGATGGTCACAAATGATTTCAAGAAACTATGATAGCTTAAGTATAACTAACATTGAATCGAAATATATGTATGGGGAGAGAGTATGTGATGATAGAGAGCATTTCAAGTTTATGGTAAAAGTCGAAGTATGATGATAAGATATGCTTCAATATATATATATATATGTACAAAAGAAGAGTTTTTCGACAATTCGCTACAGTGTTTCTTTGATGGTTCATCTATTAATTCAGCAAGGATCGTTGTAACAGATTCCTATGGAACTCACTTATAGTTTCGAAGAAAATAGTAAATGAAAATTTTGCGGCTCCCCCTTCTGATTACAAGATTGAGGAATTTCCGTCTTCATTACAGAAGTGACCCCAGCCGACACTGAAAACTAGATCTATGAAATTAATATTAATAATGCAAAACTACGATAGTAAAATTATGAAAATAAATCATACGACTTTTCGATCACCATGCTGAACGAAGTAACATCATTTATTACATTCTACCAATTGTTTATAGAGGCCAGTGTTCTCTTTTTTATTTTATTATTGATCACGTTCATTCCAATAAATGATTAAACGACATCAAGTCATTATTTATGGTGTCATGAGAAGCACTCATCCATTTCTTTTTCTTTTTAGTGATGATATTATATATGAGCAACTTCTCAAGAGAAAAAATATTCCGAATTAACTAATTGTAATTTATATACAGTCCTTCACGTATTTCTCATGCAGCTATCGAAAAGTAACGTTTTACTCGCTAGCTAAAGACTTGTTCCTACTGTTGGCAATATTGAATCGAACACGAAGATACTAAGAGTCTAAGATCTTCGATCACTGAAATAGCAACAAATGTGTTTTAATATGCATGTTAAAATAAAATTAACAAATCTGATTTACATTATATTCTTCATCTTTCTTTTAAATCTATCCAAATAACTAATTACCAAAATAAAAGGCAGGGTCTCGCGTGTTTGTTTCAATGCTTTCAGAGAGAGACGATACTATTCTTGGTTGAAAAAGCATTATTATCTCTTGCCGGTCAGAAAAAGAAGTCAAATACAATGTTACTCAGTCTTTTCGTATCATCCATTTATGAAGTTATTTTAAGATCTATGTTTCTTACGTTGTATATGTTATATCGTTATGTTCGTTACGCTCACGGTTCTCAGATTCGATCGATCCATTCCAATGCACATCAAGAAGAGGACAAAAATATTCGATTCAGACTGTCATCTATAATAAATGTTCAATTGAACCAATAGATGTTCTTATGAAAGTTCGCCTCACATTTATCCTTCATATCTTTCATTAATTACCACTCTTCACTTCGATAAAAAAGCATACAAACCAGATGTGTCTTCATTTACATGAAAGGAAAATTGACAGATTTTTCAATAAAGGAAAAGTTCATTTTTGGAGAACGTCTATAATTCATTAATAATTTATAGTATCCAAGTAGACTGAAGAGTTCAGTGTGTATCTTTGTATTTCTCAATGGAATTCTATGTCACACAAAACAAACATTACACAAGATACAGTCATCAAAGGCGTTTGCTGTCCTTTTCTGATTCATCGAAGAATTCCGTTTAAACTCTGCTGATGTTTGTCATTAGATTTTCTTGTTTGTTCAGGAGATTGGTTTCTAACATGAACACTTCAACTCTGTATCTTCTGATGCTCTATAGAAACTGAATTGCGTTCTCGCTTTCAGAAATACTCCAATGATTATCATTCAACGTTTTGCACACGCTGAACTAGTTAACAGATTTACTCAGGTCCTCGTCTTTGAATATATTTTAGAATCCTTGCATAAGTTTCATTCGTGCTTGTAGAGATCGTTTCGTTTGTATCCCATGTGATTTTCTTTCAATGTTTTTTATTTCGTTTACAAAAATGTATAAATCCAGTTTTCTTTTCAAATGTTATTTTCATTTATGAATCAGTTCATATTCGATCGATACAATAAAACTGTCGAAGTCTTTCAGAAAGATTGACTTCTTGAAATTCTTCTCGTTATTTTTTGACTTGGTCTCCTCATCAAAAAAAGACATCAGATAATTGCATATTCACCGCTTCGACTGAAACACATCATCATTTTATTATTCTAACAGGAGATCATCGACAGTTGTACATGGAAAGAGTTATTTGACTTAAATCTTACATAATGTATTCCCATATGGGCTTGACAAAAGAAGATGACATTGTTAGATTAGGTCAACGACGATGAAATTCGTTAGATTGCTTTTTACAAACTAAATCAAGTGATTCGTATTGTTTTACGCAACAATCGAAACGATGGATCGGAAATTCTTTTTATAAAATGAACGAATATTTCTCGTTATAGCAAAATTCTTTAAATAACTTTTCTATATAATTTTAGTAGCATGATGATTGAGGCAGTTTTCTTTGTTCAAAGTACTTAGAGAACAAAAGAATTGCACTAGAAAATGTGCACTAACAGAAACGGTCATCATCACTCTGTTTCCTGTCACACGATGAATTTATTCTCTGAAAGTTTCACATATTTTCTTTTGTCCTTCGATAAGACCATAGGAAAAGAATATGCGTAGTTTCTCGTTTTATATTTTGCTCTTTAATAAAAAAGCATATTTGTTGACCTCCGAGTCAACGAGAATTAAAGAAACTGATTAAAGTTTTCACTATTTTTTAAGCCTAAAAAGTTGATTGACACAAGAGAATTGACATCTATTGAGCATGATTAGAAAGAAAAATAATGTATTATTTTGTCACAACTACAACACTTAAAACGTAGTCAATAAATTCCTTACGAACATAAACTCTCTAACGTGAATATACATACGTTGAGCATTGATGCGGGCAAAGATCAAAGCTTGTCGGGTTGAGTTGCACAACATTCTTCGACTTAATGTGCCCTATCGATGACATTGATTTTGAATAAGTAGATCAATCACTCTAAAAACTGAGTCTGTATCAATTTCATTTACAATCTCAATCGATGAACTGAAAAACAATTTGTCTTTCTATATTTTTTCAAAGGCTTTTATCTCGAAGTACTTTGTAGAAATAAATTCAATTTATTTCTCTAAGAATATAGAAATATGAGAAAAAGAAACATTTCTACAAGAGAGTATTTCTAATGCATCAATGTTCTTTGAAAATAATCTATTTTTACCTGTAAATTCATCAGATTTAACTTCACATATGTCTCTCTTAATTAAAGTGAAATCTTACGATCAACTACTTTCCTCTTTCTTGTTGCTATTTCACAATTAGACAGAAAGATGTTTTGATAAAATGATTTCATGCTTTGTTCTATACACAGTCTGCAAATATTGATGTCTTCATTATTGAGCAAAAACAGTACCACTTATGAATCTTTATCCAAATATAATAAAGAGATCTTGGTCAAATAGAACATAGGATAGAGAAATATATCACTTGTTGCACTATTAAATAACTCTCGATTGTCTTACGCAAGTTTTATTTGCAAAAAAATATTTCAAGAACCATTCGTTTCTCTATAAAGATGCACTTAGTAATTTGAAAGGTTGTTCATTAGAACGTAATAAAAAGTATTTCGTTATCGTGAAAGTTTAATCCATATATATGTCGTTCCGAATTTAAAATTCGACAAAGATGGATTGTCGAAAAAAAGTAGACCGAACCATTTGCACACAGAATTTATCTATTGCTACAAGATGCTGAATGACGCCAGCGAGAGTTCCATACCATCTTTGACAGTTTCCGTTTACATGGATTTGTCTGATAACCCCATTTACAATCATATTTCAGCCTTCCTTGACCACCGGTAACACTTCGAAGTCGAGCAATTTTTCGTTACGATTTTGGCGTATCGTTTGGAATGCCTTGGGCCAACAATGTTGGTAAACCTGATCGTTTGAATATTTGATTAAAAGAGTAGTGCCCGAGTAGAACACTATTGAGTATGCCTAATTGATACTTGCCATGTTAGACTTCTAGTATGACGGCTAACAAGTTCTGGTCGAAGTTTAACTTCGTCATGACATATGTATATATATATATATATATTTTGTTTTAGAAATAATTCATTTTTATGTTGATTCATATTTAAAAGAATCGAAAACGATACAGATAATGTTCTTGTTGCTATACTAAACATGCCTATTGACTCGTCAAGAGTTTGTTGATCAGCTCTAGAAGTTCGTTCCAACGCTGTTTATTGGAGAATATTAAATAAAGCGTTGTCTTTCAAGCTCAATCCCATCTTGAATGTTCGTCGAATATAATTACAGATGAATTGCGGCAATAGTTCGTTGAATAGTCGTCAACGTTTTCTATTGAGGCGAGGAGAGAAGAAAAAGAATAGTTTCTGATAACATGAAACGACTGCTCTCCTTCGGTAAAAGTTTGTGTTGATATCAATTCGGAACGCATTCCAAAAAATCGTTGAAATACCAAGATATGAAGTTCGTATTTATTCTTGCCGTTGAAATAAATTATATTGATAAATCTTTCAAAGCATCTATCAAAATAAGCAACGATGCATTAATTACAAAAAACAAGGCAACAAAATCTTTTAACTAACTAGACACAATATTTGAAAAAATCATTTACAACAAATCAAAGGCAAACTGCAACACCTCAAGTGTCTACGAAAAAAACGAATCTTGTAGAAAATATGTAAAAAAATGTTTAAGTGAAAAAAAATAAATGACGGTTGAATGATTTACATGGAAAAGTGATCGTCAAAATAGCAGCGATGTTTTAAGATGTGTTTTCTACTTTTCAACAATTTTCAGACCGATCTCTAAACTGATGAATAGACAAGCAATAATGACAAATCTATTCAGAATAAACTTTCTTCCAGTATTCCGAAAGAAACCACTATGATAGTTGCCATTCGGAAATGGATTATTATTTGATGAATAGTATGGTCGATTATAAAAACTTGGATTGTTACCAAACCAACCTAAATTTTGCAAATAATAGGAAGCATATTGTCCTGATCCCTGTCCATATGCTCCATCTAAAGAACACCCGAGAACAAACATTAGCCATTTCAACTCTATTGTAATATTTATTCTTACATTCTCCATATCCATATCTATATGGACCAACACCAGAACCAGCATAAGGAAGATTTATACCTTGTATAGTTCCATAGCCAAACTGGCCCGGAGAGAAATTAAGCTGTCGGCTATCTACTTTACCTAGTTTCGGTTCATGTTGACCTTTTTGTTGCGAAGACGATTGCCATTCTTGAGCATTATCAATTCGACGATCTGATGGTAATATATTTGCATCGATTAAGTTCAGCTCTGGATCCGAATTTTTTCGAAGACGGCGACGAATACGTTTTCCATCAATAGCTTAAAGTGCAAATAAAATCAAACGTAAATGACATTGCATTAATATTCTGCAAATGACGACAATATTCATTGGTGTACGTAAATACGTTCTGTTAAATTAGATGGTTTCATGATTATGCACTCTCATAAATACAAGGTCATTGCCAATGCACCATTATGTGCACGTATCAACGTATACACTTTTCATCAATCCTCATATGAAATCTCCTTCATCTCCATACTTGTCATCAATGTTTAACTTTGAAATGACACTTGAATAGAACATGTGATTGGCTTTTTCTCTTCCTTATTTCCTTTTTTATCGACAAAAAATGAATTTCTATCCTAATAGAAAAGTTAAACAGTTGAAAAATTCGACACATTTTCACGAAAATTCTCACTCTTGAGCTAGATTATACTATTAATAAATGCAGAAGATTATTTTCCTTTCTAACACGTATTTCCTATAAGAATAATACATAATCTATAAAATTTACCGAAATTATATAGTAGAAAGACAATAGTGATCTTTTTCCAAAATAGAACCATTTTGTTTGAACAATGAAGTTGGCTCTTGAGAAAGGATAACTGATATTACAGAGTCCAATGCCAAATCAATAGCTGTACATAGATAATGTGTAAATCACACAAAATTGCTTTAAAACGAGGAGAAAATATTTGAATTGACGAGTGTTCTGATCCAGCGCTTTTTGCCACTGCATTTTTTTTTCTTTCTCTTTCTCTTGTTTAGTAGTAATGACGGTTATAAATCTGATGACGATGGAAGGAAGAGGAACCACTGGAGATGAAAAATGTAACGAGACGACGAAGCACTTACGAACATATTTTTAGCACAAGTGAACTTGTTCTAACTCGATGATCATCAACTACTTATGTGTGACTCCGTTACATATTTATAAAACATCATTACTATTGTTTCTCATGTATTTAAAAAACTGTACAAAAAAAAAGTTCCCGATATCTTTCGATTTATCTCTTATCATCAAAATCACGTTCAAATTGTAGAATATATAATTGAATCATTGTGTGCAATAGTTTCCTCCAAACCTTGTTTTTTTTCTACATTTTCTATCTATCCAAACGTGACATTAAGACGATATAACTGATTGCTGCTATTCATCTGTGCGTCACAAGCATTGCATATTTTTCTTTAGTGCTTGTAACCACCATAATGCAGCTTTTGGCATTAGTCGTACTGTAGCGTTTTTTTTCTCTTTTTTTCTTCTCATTCTATGCAGCAAATGTGATGTGTACATATAGCATGGAGGCACGGCATACGACAGAAAATCATCATTCACTTGAATCTCACAGTTACTCAAGGACAACCTTAAATTATTTTCAACTCACACATATTTGTCGACGCTCTTAATGGATGAAAGAGAAAGAGAATGACGACTAGCGCAATCGTTCACCTCCAGGCACATTATATGAGACATGTACGTCGATGTAAAAAAGATCGAATAACAGTAAATTTACTCAACTTGTCTACATTTCAACAAACTCTATCGATTATAATTCTTTGGATCACAAAAAAACAGACTAAGCGAATACTAAAGTAATTAGATGTTCACAAAACACTATTCACTTGTAAACCTCTTAGGTTTTATGAATCGTATGCGTATCGATTGATAAATTGAGGAGAAGAACAAAACAAGCATCACTATGGCAAATTCATCTTGAAGCTGTATTTGGTCTCTGTCAACAGAAATGATCAATTTTTAGGGAACCCACATTTATTTTCAAAGAAAATAGCGAGTGTTAGTTTTTCATTGAATTTTTTTTGGCTTCCACTCTCTATCGATCATACCGAGTAACTAGAATTGAATATTGATCATTTTCAATTGATTTATTCGCCATTGACATCGATTCAAACGAGTATAATTATTACAGCGATGAAGATAAACATATATGAATTACACATTTCAGTTCTGAAATCGCTCCATCGACTACTTTTAGTTTCATCGCAAATTGAGAAAAATTTTATAAAAATCAAGCATTTCTCATGTTGAACATTACATCTACTACTATGGGTCAACAAGGTAAATAGTCAATTCTGTCTCAATATTTATTTCAGCTACCATTGAGAATAATCTCAAATATCAAGTTCTATTGCGCTTTTTCCATGATGAACACAAGGTTAAATTTATTATTACTCTTGTTTAATAACAAATATTTATGATTCATGACGACAATCAGTCGAACTATTGAATTTTCATGAATGGATTGCTAATGAAAATCGCCGTTCTCTTGAATTCATTTTCGACCGTAATCGTTAGTATCGGCACAAATGAAAGTTTTCCATTCAGCTCAGTACAGTTATGCAATATGGAGAATCACAAGTGAACGATTTCGCATTCTAATAGTGATGTTTAACAACAAGAATGTCAAATTATTAGTAGATGATATCGAGTTTCGAAAACTTCATCATAAACATTCAACATCATTGATAGAAACTGTTGAACATCAATGAATTTTTATCATTCGATCTGAATCCTAGACGGGAATCAATTGTTTGGAGATGAAATCTGCCTGTTGATCTCGATTTAAACATGTCAACATTTCGAATTTCTCGAATTGAAAAATCTCATCTAGTAACGCTTATCTAGGCTTTCTTTTAAAACCATAGACTAATAAATAATATACCATTGTCTTCGAGTAAAGAAAGCACTAACTTGTCAGTCACTTTCGCATTCAAACTAACTGATATATGTACATCGAAATCAGTGATGAATATCGTCTGAAAAACATTTTCCCGTTATTTTCTCATTTGCACGAAACGAACTTGTGTGATTTTTCAGAGATAAGTAAATAAATGCCATGGTTTCATTTAGAAGAACATAAACAATGGAGTTTTTTTCATATCGATTTGAATGAAATACGAAAGTGAACTCTTCGAGTAGAGACTCAACAATACCTTAAAGACATAGTACTCTGTTTACAGACTTTTTGCATCATTCAACAGCAGTGCTGTTTTTTTTGACTCGATCCGAAGTTGTAGTTGAAATTCATTGGAGATAATATAAAGGTTTCAGTATTGACTGAATATTCGATTTTTCAAGTTTCGTTTTCAACCTACGCCATTGATTTTGTCGTGTTTTCAAAAATATGCAACAACAATTGCGAGGTATCGCATTGGTAACTATTCTCTGATACTAGCTGTTTTGAATTTGGAATGCTCGTTGCAAATCTATTCAGAGAATTTGAATACTAGAAAAGAAAAGTCTATGATTGAATTGAAATTAAGTTGCTGCCAAATCAACATTGAAACCTTTGTTTTGTACTTCATCAATAAAGGCTAGAATTTTGGATCGAGTCCAAAAACCATGATCTGAAATGACACACAAAATCTGTAAACATGTATGTTCTTCATTGGGAAAAAAATTCATCTTTCATGTGATGTTTAAAAGGAAGTGTTGTATTTCTATCTGTTGGTTTATCTAACTGTTATGATGAATCCATCAATGAAAGTAGTTATATCTGTGAACGAAACCATCGACAAAACTCGAAAATTTCACGAAAAATATAAACGATGTATGTCCCCATCGAATGTTATGCCAACACTAAATTTCAAATAGTAATTTTAAAAGCAGCAGCAGCAGCCTTCGGCATAATCTTAACGTGACAATGGATTGCATTTAAAAATTCTTGCAAACTCTAATCATATAAAGGTTTGAGTGTTTCTCAATGTTAATAATCATCGTATAAGAAACATAATTTCTATGCGAAATCGATTCACTAACTGATGGACTTCACCGATTAGTATTCGTTCTCTGAAGAAGTTGATAGTGTGCTCTCTGATTTATAAAAATATGCATCACCATGTTTTTATTCTCATCAATCACAGGAACTATGATTTATACGATATAACACACTGATAACATTTAGTCTGTAAACTTGGAAGGTGTAATTGCATTAATTTCTCATTTTTCTCACCATTCTTGTACATCGCATTCTTTAGTAACTGTCTCTCGCACGAATTTATTGTTAATCAATGACAACGAAAACCATCGTCTTAATCGAATAGAGAGCATCTAACTTGTGTCATGTTACATTTGGAAACTGAATATTCTCTTATATTACACTCCATAGAAATAAACAATGATGAAAACAATCATTTTTAATCCTCATTATATTCTATGATAGCTTTTGAATAATTATATTATGCTTTCATGACTTTGCTTTTTCTTCGACTAACTGTTTTTTGAGCATTATCACAAAAACTTATCTGCAGTAGAGTATATTTTATAGAAGAATTTTATTTCAAGTTGTTGCACAATCTTTACAAGTGTTTACCATTCTGTAAATATAGGTGAATGTAATAAAACAAAATGTACCTAGAACAACAAGAACAAGAATAGTAAAATCGATTCGATATATGAATACGACTAAGAACTATAAAGTACTACACTAACTAAGCATTTTCAAATTATTTATCGACTCAATGATCGAATTTGAGATCGTACTTCATATATGTGTACACATATTTTTGCTCATTCTCCTGATGTCCCTTTCGAAGTTTGACACAATGAGTAAAACATTGAATTATCGAATGCCATCTTTATCATACGGATTACTTTTATTTGTAGTCGATTAGAATCTCTATTCAATAGTTTATGATGAACGTATTTTCATTTTATATTCAATGGTGAATTATTGTTGAAGCACAACCAATATATATATATGGATTCTAATCATTTTGATCGGCTATGCCTGATCATTGAGTATGCAGCTCTTTCGACTTGTCGATCTGGTGTCATTCGATTTATTATTCTCCCTTCACGACGTTCGCATTGTCTCATTCATCTATGAAAAGACCGCAAGATCCATTCTCCATTGTTCATATTTTAAACTTTACATAATTAGAAGTAATTTCGTAATTTTTCTTCGCTGTGGTCCCTTTCTGTCGAGAAAAAATAACACATAATTGACATACGGTCACATCTTACTATTGAATCGATGACAACTACCCAAGCAGACAAACATTTGGAAAAACGTGTTAGTGATTCACAATCGGCATTTCTGATTGTGAATGACTAAAACGTTTTTCCAAACATTTGTCTGCCTAGGCAGATGAAGAGTGACATCACTTATGAATTCATCAGAATAGATTCAAGTATCAAAACCTAATTAGGAGAAATGACATGATCTAAGTCACAGACGTCGGACAAAATTTAATAATCAATCATCGTCTTGCGTTATTCCAATCATTCGTTACGAATTTCATCATAGACACGATTGTCTATCTGTCGATTGAAATCAAAGAGTATTAGGCATTTTCTCCTTTCCAAAATCGCATGTCTATCGATTGATTTGGCCGAAGGCATTGTTGTTAAATCGAAAGAGCTTCATTCAAATGAAAAGACTCTTCAATTATGAATCATTCGTAATGTCTGATGACTGTAGTGAGATTATCAATATACGGCTACTTTGTAATATGCTTATTCTTTATTGTTAGAGATCTAAACTTTTATGACGTCTTCATATTTTGTTCTGATATCTATACGAATACTTGAATGCGATTATTATTTTTTTGCCACTCAATACTTCTGTCTAGACGATGTCAACATACGCTTGGAGGTTACATAATATAACCGATTCAATTATTCAAGGGACCTTCTTCGATTTGTTAAGAAACATAGATGTGCAATTCGCACAAACCGATGAACATGCTGTTGAACAATATTTCGAACACAGTGGCTTGACATTCAGTGAATCTTGTTTGAATCATAAAAACTATCAACGTCTATCATTCGAAGTTTTCATAGATGAATATACTTTTATTCATTGTTGAACAGTTCGCATAAGGAATTTAATTATTTCTATAAATTCATCATTTCCGAAGTACAGATCGCTTCAACTTAGTTAAAAATGAATTGACTATCGATATCGATCCATATTTATACTGATGACAAATCAATTAGACTCAGAGTTAAGTGAATTTCATTGTGAGACATTAATAGTCGAAAATTTCATTTCCGCTAAAATTGAACAAGGAAATAAGTTAACAGAGAAATGAACATTTTTCATCAATACAAGGTTTCGTGGTTGGTTATAATTTGTCGAATGATTTTATCTGTCTCAATCTGTTTCAACTGGTGTACACGGAGGAAATTATTAAAAGGAAGAATATCCTTCTCAATGACAATGAGACAGGAGTGTTTCACTTTGACTGCTTATAAAACTAGCGAATTCAATGCAATGTCGAATGAGAAGATTCAAGTGTCGTAATTCATTCTTTCACTAGTTTTTCATCGTCTGTTCCGCGTTTGTCTTATTTTCTAGATATAATTCATCAATAAAATAGATTCTTACAAGTTGAATCCATTTGACATCATTCACTTGCTTATGTTTAAAATGATAAACTATGGTTTCATCAAGAGAGAAGACTCAGTCAAAGAACATTTAAGTTTTTCATTGTCATTGCTGTTGTTTATGAAACCATAGTTGTTAGAAAAAGAAATAGGAAAAAAGAAATGTTCTCATGTATTTCTATGGACTAGACGAACGTTTACATTCATCGTGCTGAGAACGGCAAGTCTTGTGTTTTTTCGAGTTGAACTATTTTTATTGAAATAATTCTTTCAAATCGAAGTACTATTCTATCATGACAATTAAATATTAATTAACAAAAATGTTCTCAATAATTTTGTTGTTTAGTAATAGGATCTTTGAGAATAAGTTGAAGTAATTTGGTTCTTCTCAGCGTTTCTATCGGTGTTTCATTGAGATCTTGTTCCATGTAACTTTGAGACAAGGACATATATTGCCTTTGTAGTACTTGAAGTTCTTCAAGAATCGTTTCCATTCTTTGACTGATAATATCTAAGTCATCTGAACTTGTTTGTGATGAATGTAATCTTGCATGTTCACGAGAAAGTATAGCATATTCTCGACGTAAACGTCTTATACTTGAATAACATTGGCTGTCGGTTGAAGAAACCGTTCGTGGTCGACGTGATGCTGAATTTGTTGTTGGACGACGAACTGGACGAACCGGTGAAGCCGATGAAGGACGATTCGAGCTCTTATTGTAGTGATCAAGATAGAGAAGCATATGTGGAGATAATTCACTTTTATGACGTGGCTGCAGAAGATTTGTATATTCTTTAGATGACAAACATAATTGATGATTATGATTTTTTAATAGAGCAATGACCTGAATTTAGAGAAGAAAATATTTTCTTTATTCTTATTTTCTGTTGTCTCTTACGTTTTGTACATTGGATTTGACATTGTGACTTGGCGCTGTTGATTGCCCAAGTATAAAAGGTACATTATTCATGTCTAAATGATAGTGCCTTCCATCAGCGTGTGTCGTATGAGAATCAAGACTACCATGATCTTGGCAAGATCGTTTCTTTTTCCTTTTGGGTCGAGGCTTTGCAGGTTGATGTTCATTTATGATTTGAAGGACTCGTTTATGTTGATGTTGAAGTCGTCGAAAATTTTCTTCGGCTTCGGCAAGTTGATCATCGATGTTTGTTGGTGGATCAGGACGATAACTTGCGGAGCGAGACAAACCACTAGTTAACTCATGTAAGCTCACTTCAGCTTGCTAAGCATGAAAGAAAAAGAAAAGGCAAATATTGGGGGGAAACAGAACCATAAACTCGTTTGCGACTAACCTCTCGTTCAGTCTCGAGAGCTTTGATTTTTAATGATAATGATTGTAATGATGTTAATAATGGATCTCGATTAGATTCGGGCAACGTAGCTGTTTTAGATAAGTCATATGACGGTCTTAATGGTTGATGTGTTGAATTAGTAAATGGCTTATGTGTTGGATACTCATAAAATGATAATTGCGAATTAAATCCTGTTGCACTTCTTGCTGTTGTAGCCGAGGATTCGTACATTAGAGAAACACTATTTTTGCTTTATTCTCGATTTTTTTATTAGAATAACATGCATCACAGCAAACATTTTACTTTTTTTTTTCTCTCTTTTTTCCCTTCACAGTGAGAGAGGAATGGGTTACCGAGACAACAATCACTGCTCGCCTCTATCCTCTTTTGTTAGCTATTACATCAATGCAATTAGACGTTTAGAAGTAAAAAAAACATCAAGTTATTGAACATCGACTGTTGTGCTCTGGCGTCGTTTTTTTTTCAAGTGCTCGCGCGTAAATAAAACGAACTAGTCCAATTTTAAAGTGTACATGAGAAGACATTCACTTAAAGCTTTCACGGTTGCATACGAAAGTAAAAGACAAAGAATAATGCTATATGGTTTAATCAGCAGACAGAACTACGCTAATTACACTCGATACACCAACTTGAATAGTCCATCATCTTTTTCTATATCAATGATTTTGAAAAGTTGATAAAGTTTTCATCCGTGTAAGAGCACTACATATCTACTAATGATTGTTGCCAAAAAGTCTATAAGTGAAAATTCGCAAGGGCATGTCAGTTTAGAGATGAGATAACTTTTACTCGGGAACTCATACGAATATTTATTACCTTAATAAGGATGAAAGAAAAAAGAATTCTTTCATATTTAAAAGCCGATTATGAAGAGCAATCAAATAGTATAAACATGAGTCCTATCGATGTATCATTAAGATATTATAGACAAATTGAATCAGCTTTTTCAGTTTGTACGATCGATTCCAATGAATATCATAAGAAGACGACGACGACGACGACGATTACGAAAGAGAGGAACAGATAAATGCAAATTAATGTGCATAAGCTAACGAAAACATTTCTGCATCGATCTATTTCAACGCTAGAAGAGCGTGGCATTGTACCAATGAATATCATAAGTGAAATGCCTAAAGGAAAAAGGTGTCTTTACATGTTCTTGCATTTTTAAAGTATAATCGCGCTAGTAGAAAATCTTTTCATGATGAACATGAATTCACCAAAGATCAAATATTTTTCATTCTGGAAAATATTCGTTAAAACAAGAAAAGCTTTCCTTCTACGGTGGAGACGAATACGATGACATATTACACTTGACATTTTTACAAGAACTTCTACAAACAAAGTAAGCAATCAAACTCGTAAAGATAACAAACAACGTCATCAAGTCTTGTTACCATAAACTAAAATGACATTTCAAAACCACGAACTATACTTATTGTTAATGATAATAATATAGTTATGAAGTTTTACATATTGTTTTTTCTTATTATTTTATTGATTATTGATGGTGCACAAATTCAAGTCGTCATTCATTCAAGTCATGCACAAGTTATTCCTTTAAATACTTCGACCATTCTTCACATACGAATCACAAAAGTCTCTTGTTCCATCTCACATTACCGTTCATTCTTTAGAACATTCTTCTCGACATTGGTCAAGTATCGGTCAATCAACGAAGTTAATTTCTTCTTCGCCATTATTACCTATCACTTATCACTTTTTCTCAAAGTGATATCAAAAGCACAAATCATTCTTCGCCTCATTCTTTTCGAATTCGTATTCAGTCTGCTAGGTACCATTTTAAGAAATATTTTAAGTTCAAAAAAAAACATGCAAAACTACAAAACAAGAAACCTACGCCTATTCTCATAACGAATAAAATGTTTGCTTCTACGACTAGTATCGAAAACAAATAGAACAACCATCAACGAATGTCAACGTTCATAACATTGGATGATCTTAAATGAAATGGAGAAATGTTACCTCGATTGTCCGTGGACAATTCTTTCGTATTCATTTTTATAACAATGAAGAAATTGAATTCACTTTTATCATTGTCGATACAATCATATGTTGTCCTTTGAAATAAAAAAACGATGAAAAAATATAAAATTATATTCTTAATCTTTTATTTTCTCGCTTTTTCTACTAATAAAATATTGCTTCTGGTGCGGAAAGCCGTAGAGAATACGATTAATTATATCTTTGTCATGAAAGGAAGATAGAACGATGGTAAATACGACAATTATCTAGTTGATATTGTTATAAATGCAGTGGAATCTAATGAGTTCAATGTTCGACATTTTCCTCAATTTTTTTTTCTCTATGAATGACAAAAAAAAATACATGCATCGCTAGAATTTATTGAATATAATGCATTGAAATGCGAAGATTTAAACACATATGTACAGGCACAATAAAATTGAACATGACAGATCTATAGTTGCATTGCAAGCTATACTCATGATTACATGCAATCAAGATTTTCACAACTATATGTATTTGATTATCGCATGCGATATTATAGGCCTGTTTCTCTGGGTGCATTATCGCTTTTGCATGTAAGAAAATTCTGGAATGAGAAAACAACACCGCATACGAAGTAACTATTTATCAACGGACATTAGCCATTTACAAAGAAGAGATTCGGATACAAATTTTGCTGATCGGATCGATTTCTTCATGCAGAAAAAGTACAATGAAAATTGGATGATTTTATTATGATTCAATAACTATTAAGTGTACACGTAGTTGAATGAAACGATTGGGGTGGAATTTTTAAAAAGAAGATCAGTTTTGTTTTGTTTCGATTTATTCTGATGAAATGGAAGAGTGATTTTATGTCAAATGAAAGATAATAAATTGGGCGCTGAATTCAGCTATCGATTTATTTGTTTGAATGGTTCGTTTCACTGAAAGATTCTGAAATGTATGATGCTAATTAGAAATGCTTCTCGTAGGATTTTCATTCCGACATATGTCAAAGCAGAACGTACGTGCCAATGAATGACAATTAATGTATGACTGATGTTTATAGATTCATTCTTTTTGACAACAGATTGAAAGTTTGAACTGATTTTCAAAACAAAGGTAGTGTTACTTTTCTTTGAATTTAACATTAAAATCATCCTACCAAATTATTAGAATACGCTCGTTTTAATAAAAGAAACTTGATGATAGAAAGTGTCGATCGTCAATGTTGCAACGTATATTCTGAACATGGATACCAACAAAAAAAAGAAAAGACGTGTTTTTATATTTTCATTTAAATGGAATTTCAATCGTTTAAAATTAAAATGGTGATGATTTGAGAAAATTCTTGAATATGTTTAGATATCGATGTTGTCAGTTAAGTTCAGATAAAACATATTGAAGAGGCTTATTTATAATAGGTTGAAGTGGCATTGTTAGAAATACGTAAGAAATGACGTCAACTTCATTGAATAATCAACTATACTTGAATTATACAAGAACATGTTGACGCAATTACATAGACAATATTCTCAAAGGTTTAAAATGAACTACAAAAGCTAATAGATTCAACATCACGCGATACATTTTCTAAAATCTCATTGTCAAGTCTTGCTTAAGTCATCGAGTATAGTGCAAAATAATATGATATTGACTGTTTCACTAAAAAAAGGACTTATCGACAATCATTTTTCATAAACACAAGCTTTTCCATGTACAAGTCGAAATCAGCTGCATTCTCATCATCATGAAAATACGTGCGAAGAACACATCGTGATGTACATGAGTATCACTTACTTTGCATGAGCATGCAAGACTATTTGATACGAATATTTTCAAAGATAAGGATCGTATACGATCTAGTCTGTCGTCCATAAAAAGATAAGAATATTGTGATTGATTGCAGGGTGTTGTTAAACGCATGCTTCAACTTGTCCTTATATGCTATGTTTCTGCACATTAATTATTAACAATAATGATAATTTATAGGTTTTTCGATCAAGTATACCGACAGAAAATATTTCTTAGAAGTTAATGTGAGCGTCTTAAATTTTCCAGTCACTATAGACATTTGTAAAGATCCATGTTTTGATAGAATCTTTTATATTTTTTTTAATATAAGTAAAGCATTGTTCGTTATTTTCTATACAAGATTAGATGCTAACTTTCGAATAAGTATCTTGAACATATCGGAGAGGTCAGAGTATCAGTCGAATTTCCCAAATGAGATTTGCCTGAAAATCAATCAAACAAGTTTTTAAAGAATCGTTGAAGCAAGCAAGTATTTAGTGTTTCTATGAGAATCGAATAAGATGAACTCTGATGTCTATAGATTAATCTTAAGCAACAGGGCTTTTTTCTTGTTTTCTATATTGAAAATTGACTTAGAACAGTACCTAAGTTAACGATTGACTAACTGAAAAGCTCCAAGACGAGATTAAGACCTAGAGATTTCAATTCAATTCTATATTTTATGTCCTCTCTAACACTTTGAATTGATTGTATTGATTATAGCTATCGGTATTAATGCCGACGACGTATATGAATTTTTTAAAAGTCGCCTATTATCTTGATCGATTGAGAGCCAAAATTATAAAATTCTATTTTTCTAACAGATTTATAAAGAATTCATTATTGTTTTAAAGCGATTGTAGGTTTAATTATGACAAGTAATATTTCATTTTCTAAAATCCATTATCGAAATGGCTTCTTAATAATTTAAATTCAAATAAATATAGAAGATTATGAATGCCACTCATATAGAAAATTATTTTCTCTAGAAAAGTCAATATGATGTTTAAAAAAGGATATTTGTTTTATCAGCGTCCATTTCCTCTATTAAGTCAATTGAAAACTACTTGAAATTCTTCTATTCTAATACCATCATCATGTATTTGTTTGCTGGATGAATCATAATCGTAAGTTATAGAAATTCTAAGACCTCGTGTTTTTTCCATTTATTCAGCAAGACTCATAATTATATATTTCTTTTCTCTAGTGTAGAACTAAGTGACACACGAGAAAATATGATTTCCATATGGATAAATCGTAACGGACTAAAACTGTGTGAATTGCGAAGTTAGTTTTTCTTTTTTAAACTTCTTCATACATAGATACTTTACATTGAAAATGTTCAATATGCTTTGGAATAGTTTATGAAAATTCTTATTCTTATATACTTAACTTACTGCAAATGATTCATAGATGCCTACTCTAGTTAATGACATTGAACCCATACGACAATAAAACTTAGACAATGGAGGAAAAAACATGCAACTCGTTTCTATCGACATTAGATTAATCATAACTGATGACTTCCTGTGATAAAACTAGTAGTACGAGAGTTGATAAATTTTCCAAACAGAAACGACGACAGTATGATAATTTTTTTAAAAATGATAAAAGAGGAATTAAGAAAATTCGAATAAGTATCCGTCTTTTATTAACCTGTGTATTCTACATGATTCCATTTCGATTTATTGATTAACAATTATTCAGATTGCCATGAACATCGAACAATATTTACATCGATTGTTATAGAAGAATAGTTGTGCATTCGACGTAACATTTCATAAATTTAATTACATAATTTCTAGTCATTGGAATGTATGAATAATTAATTCCAAAACAGAAGTATCATCATCGGTATTGCAATGATGAAGATTTGACATTGACTTATGCTATTCAGCTGCCAGCAAAAATATCTATTTCACATGTATATAACGACCAGTTGGAATCCTAGAGGGAATAATCCGTTGAGTGTTGATAAAAAATTGCACACTTACTAACATTATAAGTACAATCTATATCATATTCCAACCAGTAAATATGCAATGAATCCAGAGGGTAAAAGGTGCCTTTCGATTAAACCTCATAACTGAATCCACCGTTGATGCATGCTTACTTCTACGAAGTCTAGAATTATAGATGTGATGGGATTTTATTGGAAAACTACATTTAGTCGTCTATCGAAGCGTGTCTAATGTTCAATGATCGATCGGATAACTTTTTCCAAGTAGTGATAACCCCGATATATCTTTGTGCTTTTAATTAAGATACCTAAAAACAAGAAATGAACAGTTCAAATCAAGAACGAGTTCACTTGACCTTGGCTATTTATGATAATAAGATCATGTTTTGACATCATTCAAGCTAAAATTACATTGAGTCTACACAAACAGTAGAATCGTATTTAATAGATCAAGTCACATATAAAAGGAGGTGTACACTTACGAATGGTTCAATTAGTTATATTTAAACTGAAAATGCATAGCGTCTATTTCTTTTAATTAAAAATGATGAAATAGTTTAATGAACGAAATCTTATCTGGATACAAAGCAACAAAATAGTTCTGTTGAAATCTCATTTTCGGTGTTAGGTCAGGATGGAAATACAATGAACAGATACAATTACTTTGACACTTGTTGTCCTTATCTTCATCAAGCTTTGCAATAGCAGAAGTATTCCATGAATTGTTTATAGATCGTCACTCTGAATAGGAGAAACAACAGATGAAAAGCAGAATGTTGATCATGTGAAGAAGCCATTGGGTATTGATTAAAGTTGACTCGACATTTTGAAGAACAACTTAAACATGCTTTTCAAATATGATCGCATGAATAAACTCGATCGAAAGTAGATAAATAAAATTAAAAATTTTTAGCCAAAGACAATAAAAAAGAAGACGTGTTTTAGAAGAACGCTCAATATATAATAATATCGATTATTGACATCTAGATGTATTGTTCTCCGTTCCAGTGTATGATTCAGTCGTTCGATTGTATCTGTCCTTGTCAAATTTAGACCAGCCACTATTGAAGTCTTTGACTCGGAATTGAACAACACGACTTGTCGAATAACTATGCAATGTTCATATGAAAAAAATGTTTGTTTTTTTCATTTAGAACTCTATTTTCATCCTCAACTTGAATGACTGACGATTTCCGTTCGTGTCCATTATCGGAAATCAATTTTATCGTTTTTCTTTTTAGAAAACTAGCTCTTACTTTGTTTCTCTATGAATCGAATCAGATATTCATTTACGTATTCATATCTACTAAGGAATTCATTTTGTTTTTGTAAAATATCTTTATAATACTTAAATTATAAATCAGCAGTTAAATACTTCGACATAGTTTTTGCTTTCAGAATATATGATCATTACCAATCTCAAGCTCTTCTTTTCATATTTATCTTCAATCTTCAAATAATGAAAAGGTGTACAAGCCATTGAAAAGTAATAACTTTATCTATTATAAAGAATCTTATTGTTCAATAGACTCTGTCAGTAAGTGTGTGCTTCCTTATTTTCTCTAGCTGAACATGTAAATAAATATGAAAAGTTTATCCGCGTCATAAAACAAAGCTGAAGCAATGTCTATCTCTTATCAGATCGAAATAAATAATCGGATACAACCAATTAGGATAGATGAATTTAGTATTGTCTCGTCTGATTTATACCAGTGAATCAGCAAAAGAAACGAATTCCAACGTTCAATAGATGTCAATATGTCGCTGAATTTTTCATTTTTCAATCTGATTGAATATAATGATAAACATGTTTCATCTATTTTCTTCTAGAAACTATAAATAGTTTTTGTGCGACAAGTAAACATAGTCAAGTTCAATGATTTTTATCTTCTTTAGATCACAAATGGGAAAAGGCTTCCGTTTCATCAACGATCATATTAAATCGAAGAAACGAAGCTGTTTCTTCGTCATGAGTAAATTATATTCGGTTTAGTCTCAGACTGCCGCTTGTCGTTGTCAGTTGGAATGACAAATTAGTCGCTTTTGTAGAAGGAGAGAGAGAGAAAGAGAGGCAGACAGAGACAGAGAGAAAAAAGAGAGAAAAAAGAGAGAACAGATAGAACTAGACAACAACAAAATTCTCACTTTCTTCTAGTTATAAATCTGATATTCCGATTAGCTCTTTTCTCTTATCATCATCTAAATCAAACGAACGTAAAGATCGAATCATTAGGGAGGGTAGGAAAACGATTTGACTTTTGGAAATAAATTTATGCATCTGAATACACATAAACTTACATGCATCTATGAAGAAATTCAAATAGATGCCATTGTATCTTGTGTTGCTTCAGGGCATATTACTGAACACATCCGCCTATGTGTTCTAGAAGAAGAAAATTTCCAGATAATTTCATCTTCATTGATTTTATTCCGTATTTTCATCTTGGTATAGTAAAAAACATCGAGAGTCTATAATTATCAACAACTATTCATCGGTTCGAACTTTTTGATTGACTACTTTTTTATGAGAAAATGGAGACTTGAAAAAACCCATAAAAATACTTAATCGTACATAATCGAATGAAACTAAAGTTCGGTAGATACTCTATTTGAAAATGTTTCATATTACTGTTAATAATGCCACTTTAACCGTGAAAATGTAAATTAAACTGAGTCAAAGTCATCCTATACAAAACGAATTCTCATTAATGCGAACTCGTTTTGTTGTTCTAGATATAACATTTCTTCTTCCCTGTTCCTTTTATCAAAAGAATGCTCGTCGATTCGTTAACATGCTACGACAAGCATCATCTATTGTTTTTCTACTTCTAATAACTTTATTCGTGCTTTTCAATAAAGCATATTCTAAACCCGGCGGTGGCCATTATTCATCCCAACGTTCGCTTAGCGCTGGCTACTCTGGCGGCTCTGCTGGAAATCAACAGATTTTTTCCGGTAATTCATGGTTTCCTCAGGATATGAATGCATGGTATGATTACGGTAAGCGTCTCGAACAATTTACTACGATAATAATAGAACAACTATACAAGCACACGTACTCACATGTATAGAGAGATGGATCGATGGATGCGCAGTATTATTGATAATTAACGTCGAAATATAGATAATATGAAAGAAATCGATTAGTTTAATAGGTTATTTTATATTGCTAATCGTTATTCTAAACTTCTTAGTCGTGGACACTTGTACCAATCAATCGGGAAGTTGTTCCAGTTGAAGCAGAAATGAATCACCCTCCCATAAAGTCATACGTTTTAAGAAGAAATGGAAAGGAAAGAATTTATATAATTATATACGTCTATCTTTCACTATTTTTCAAAGTAAAATAGTTACAAGTAGAAGTCTTTAATTCAAAGAGGGAAACGCTTCACCAGCTTTTAAAAATTTAAAGATTTCATGAACGATTTTATTCATTATTCGAACAACATAGCCATGCCAAATTGGATGAAATTTGAATTCTGATAAAAGTCACAATTTTTAATATGAAGATTTAGAGTGCGCCACTATAACTTCAATAGAAATAGCTTCACAGTGTAGCCCTGCTGTAACTAAAATCTAGAACTCACATATTACAAATCACTTAGAAATTGACCAGATAGAATGTTTTACATTTTTTAATAGAATGAGCTTCATAATTTGTTGAGGAATATGGTAGAAAAATAATAAAAATAGCTGAAAACATAGAATTTCTTTCATATAATAACTTATACATACTTTCGAAATTTTTTTATTAGAAAAAAGCCTACGAATAAGTTAGATTTCGATAAAAACGTTTTTTTGGACTATTTGTATTCAATAATATTGATAACGAATACGTCATATTTCTATTTTTGATCTTGAAGTAAAGTGAATATGAAATGAATTTGATACTTAAACATTGGTTTTCTCTTAATAAGTGAAATACATTGCTTTCATAAATTTGTTTTCTTCCGACAGTTTTTCTATGTCAAAATTTCAAAACTTTTCACTAAACTAATTCTTATTCATGTTCATATTGTATTCCAATAATATTACTGTTAGAATTATTGAATCATATCTTTATTTCTATATACAATAGTACAGGGAATCACAGTGGAGAACTAACTTTAATTTCACGAGACGAAGAAAAATATACTGAACCTATGTTTAGTTTCGGAATATTATTTTTAAAATTTCAACTCTTTGTTTAAAATTGTTTTCAAGATTGTTCTTCTAATGATGAAAAAACAATTTATTGATCAGATTACAATTTAGTTAAGTATTTCTGAAACAATTAAATGCTATTCTGATTTTAAGCTGATTGAAATAATTATAATAGTAACGAGATTTTTCGTATTTGAATTATAAATCCTATTCTAAAGTTTTTCTACGATTTAGAACTAAGAATTCTCAAGCAGAGAAATGTCATCCAGACAAAAAGAAATTTTCTTTTCATTCTATTTCTACAGAACGATCTAAGATAGACACTTAAAGATACAAGTTTTCGCTCTGCACATATATCGACACATTCAACAACTTTGACTAAAAACCTAAAGAAAAGACGTATTCGAGTATTATTTTTATAAAACAGCGCAATATGTAAGAAACGTAAAATACACACCAAACGAAAGCGTCTTTAACCTTCTGGATAGCGATAGTTCTTGCGTTCTCTACAACTGTATAGACAAATCGAAAAGCTAGTCTCTCTACGTTCGATCGTCTGAAACAACTTGTATTCATATATACTCCATCATACAAAGCAAGCGGATTGATTTAGTGATGTTAATAAACATGTTCTGTGCCAGCTGAATTTCGATGATAAAGAAAGAAAAACAGCTTTGCGTTCAGCGTCTCTTTAGCCAGAGAACAGTGGTATCTTAGACGTGAACAGCACTCGTAACAAACGTAAATGCGCAAAACATCTGTAACTAAAGGAATTTTCTTATCACAAAAATTTATATTGCTCCTCTGCAACATTGATCTACAAACATAATCCTCGCCACATACATATATTCTACCTCATAAGACACCTATGTTCCGGTATAATTCTGCCCATTAATTACCATTTGTCTCCCGAATCCATCTTTCTTCTCTCACACGATAACAAACACAGAATAAAAAGCTGTTAGATTCAGCGTGCCATGTCTATACTTCCAGAAACTTTATATCCAGAAATAATCCTACTTGATTCCTACTCAAAATCCAACTACAGTTGATAATAGGGATGGTCATTTAGTGTTACTCTACTAAATAAAGATAAATGATTGAAAAAAAATTACAATTTATTTTCTAAAGATAAAGGGTTCATTTATTTTTATCCTATAGTATAAAGGAAAATAAAGGTAAAGGGTCACCTCTAGTTGAGAACGAAACAGATAATTCACATATATATCCAATCCATTTCCCCTTATCTTTTATTCACTTCTCCTGTAAACCGATGATACGGTACATCGATTTCTCTTGGAAAATAAACCATTTTCGCTGCGAAAGATCCTTTTCTACTACAAAAATCCCTGTTAGAGGATAAAAGAAGTAAGTAATTCATATGGAGAAGTTATCCATGTCTCCTGGATTTTGAGGATACGTTTCATCGATTTCTCGGGGAAAGTAAACCGCTTTCACTGAGAAAGTTCCGTTTCACGTAGAAATTGTCTTGTTAGATAAAAGAGACAAATAATATCAAGTTCCGCTTGGATGTTATCCATTTCTATATTTTATTGGCGATATGCTTCCAGCATTTCTCCTGGAAATTCCTCGATTGCTCCCATGAAGGTCTGCCTAAAATGGAGTATTCGGATAGTGAAGCATTTCTACTTGACTTTTGGTGGGTGAACCATTTCTGCTGTAAATGGAACTGTTTCTCGATTTTTGGGGATGTTGTCCAGCCCTCAAGCTTCTCTCCAGAATCAAAGCCCATGGTATTCTACGATGAAAATTTACATCGTTCCTCCGACGGTGGCCTACTTTTGTGACCTATTTTTTTGCTAGGACTTACGGAGAAAATTAAGGGTTGTTAAAAATCTTCTTCGCTTTAAAACAAATACTTTTAGCCGTCAAATACTGAAAAACCACTTTTTTCTACGAAAAAAGTAATTTTTTCACAAAATCTTGATTCTTTTATAAAAGAAAATAGATTTTCTTCTGAAAAAAAAACAGGTTTTATAGTGCTAAAGTCTGGAAATCGACTCGATTTCTGTTAAAAAGATCTGGAGAGCCCATGAACTTCTATTAGGTCTGTTGAAATTTTTCTTGGACGTTGGCCTTGTAAGGAGGGTGACCTTTTATTATAGGAGATTTACGATGTCATCTTAAGTATTATATTTAAATATGACCATTCATTTTAAGATCGTATTGACGTATCTCATGAGACCTATCAAGGAAGATAGTTGATATTAGAAAATGTAATGATTCTGTTTCACATCAGTTGATATTTCCAGCGAACAGAAAAAGACTTGATTTTCTCTATTTTTTCTTTGCTTTGTCTTTCTGTCTCTATCTCTCTCTATTTCAACGTTACTCTTTTCTGTTTCTCATTTTATGAGAACAAAAATGTGCTTGCTGTCTACATTAATAATGTCAATATGGAACAAATAAACTACTAGTGCATTATTTAAGATGAGGATGTTGATATTCATCGTGCTACTTATTTTAATTGAATTATCTGAGTTTTGGTGTCAACTTGTTTTTACTAGTTTGAAAATCCCTAGTAAAGATCATTCAATGTCTTCTTCAAACTCACAACATAATCCTTCGCCTATGACCAATTATTATAATCATCCTTATTATCATATAGCTCTCAATGATTCCGACTCGATTCCTGATGAGCAACGTCTTATGGCACAATTATTAAGAAATTACGATCCATCGGCAAGACCTGTATACAATGCATCGAATACAGTCAATGTTGCATTTGGCATTGCCTTGGCTCAACTAAGTGACATGGTATGTGATCACGAAATACTCTGATTAATAAACCGATCAGTCGGAACTTGACGAATCTATTCAAAGATTATGCAAATAAAATATAAAGAAAATACAGAATATATGCATTGAAGATGACAAAAACAACAAAGATTTTTCTTATGTGCACAAGAAAGAAGAAAATAAATCCCTACATTAAGACACCATTGTCATCATTAGACTAGACTGACTACCTTTTCTCGTATATGAAATAGGATGTCTTCTTGCATTGAATTAAGTCTCATTTTCCATTGAATATTTTCGAAGAATTGATTGAACAAAAGATAAAGTATATTATGAATAAATAATTGAATTACTAATTATAATTCTATATACAATTCACCATTGATCTATCTATTGAAGGATGAAAAAAATCAAGTATTAACAACAAATATATGGCTTGAACAGGCTAGTTCAAATATCTTTCGAAATCAAATATCTTATAGTCTATTCTATTTCATATTGAACTAATTAGGAATGGTTTGATGAACGCTTAGTTTGGAACTCGTCTGATTTTAACGGTTTGGTAACTCTTCGATTACCGTGTTCAAAGATTTGGTTACCAGACATTGTTTTGTATAATTCAGCTGATGATTATACACAAGGTTATTATCAAAGTAAAGCTATGGTCGATAGTAATGGACATGTATTTTGGCCACCGCCAGCTAAATTTCGATCATCATGTAAAATCGATGTAACATTTTTTCCATTCGATGGTAAAATTGTTTTTTTTGTTCTCGTACGAAAGACAAAAGAAAACGTTCGTATTTTTGCTTTGCTTTTCTTTTCTATTCTCGCAAAAACAAAAGATCAACTATGTAAACTAAAGTTTGGTTCATGGACATACGATGCAGCTCAAGTGAATTTAACAAAACGACGTGATTATGTTGATATGACAAATTATATACGATCGGGTGAATGGCATATTGTTCGTATCGACATTAGACGCAATGATGTTACGTATCCATGTTGTCCAGAAATTTTCTATCCTGATGTCACAATTTATGGTAAACGAAAACTTTTCCTTTGACGATGAAAAACTAATCACGAGCATAATTATAATTTAGTTCATATCCGTCGACGTGTTTTATATTATCTATTCAACATAATATTTCCTTGTGTATGGCTTTCAATACTTTCATTACTCGGTTTTTGGCTTCCGCCAGATTCAGGAGAAAAGATTACACTTGGAATAACTGTACTTCTGGCTTTTTCAGTATTCATGTTATTAATTGCTGAATCAATGCCGGCAACAAGTGAAATGGTTCCACTTATCGAAATCTATTTAACTATTGTTATGGCATTGACATCATTATCCATTGTTCTTACTGTTTATGTACTTCAATTACACCACTCGGGCCCCGTTGTTATTCCAATTCCATATACTTTTAAGTATTCATTAATTCGATATGTTGTACCTATTATTGGTATGAAAAAAGTGGTCCAAATCTATGCACAAGAACATAATTTAATCGATACCGATGATGTTTATCGACGTTTTGTTAAACCCGAAGCAAGACTAGTCGAGAGTCCATTAATTAAAAGTAAAAACACAAGTAACTCTCAACAAAAGAATGCCAAATATCGAGCAAGTATGTGTGCTTATTTTTATCGATAAGAAATACTGAGGACGTGACAATGATAGTGATTTTAGTACCCCAATACGTTATGGAAGATTAAAGGAAATCATCTAATACTTGATTATTCTTCACTTGTTATGATAATAATAATAGAGAATCGATCAGAGTTACTTATCTCGAATTTTGATGGATAAGACAAATTTTTTGTTCCATAATAACCTTAGCACTACATGATACATATGTAGATATTCTATCGAGTTATTAATAATAATAATAAATATTTGTGTTCTGAATAGTTCATTGATGAATAGTGTTGGCAAATATAAGGAATGGTTCTCTGGCGAAAGATAGTAGTTTTGTAATTAATACCGAATCGTTCACGATTATCCCTTGGGTTCACAGTTACGATGTACAGCAAACGCTGAAATTTCAAATCTCCTATTGATCGGTGATTATCTATTGGATAATTCTATGAAACAGATCAGTTTCCGTTTTGTATTCGTCCATTGTCATAGAAGAATCATCATTAATATAACAATAGATCGTGTATCGATTCGTCGGATCATGTCTCATTTACAATCTTTCACTATTTCTTAACTTCTCTGATCAATAGAATCTAGCTAGAAGGCAAAAAATAAAATAAAAAAGAATTCATCATGAATGAATCTCGTTTGAATTTATTAAAGAGAATTATTCTTATCTCTTATTAAACTAAAAATATGATCTCATCTATTACAAGTACAAAGGCGTTTTACAAATTAACGCGTTGAACAAGTTGTAATTATATGAACAGTGAGTAAATCTTGGTAAGTCTATTATCATATATTATCGTGCTTCTAGTCGCTCTTTTTTAATATGTTAAGTAAAAAGTAAATTAGAAGAATCATTGTGTTACTCACAAAAGTATTATAGAATCGAGACACATAAGTCTAGGAATAATATATTCGTTTGACTACTTTCTGACAACATCCGCCATGCATGTTTCCAATCTAATATAGAACTAAATAGAATATGACATGATTTCGTTTGTTCTGTGTTTTTGATTTCTAGGATGTTTCTCCATATCCTGACAGAAGCTGTCTGAAGATTCTTCTATTCATAGGTTCATCATTTTTTTTGTTTACAATAAAATTTCATATTAACGACAACATGTTTAGTGTGAATGGTAGATTGTTCTTCACAACTCTGTTTGTTTTTGGTTACATTCTTTTATAGATTATGTGCCATAAATGGATTAATCCTCTAATTTAGATAAATCCCAATAGGCTGTGTCATTCTTTCGTATTCTCTCGTTTCTAATTTATTCCATTTGACATTTTCTCATGTCGCTTTCTGATGGATTTTAAATCAATACTATGATAAACAGAAAATAAAAACGAACTTAACGGTTAAATTGTGTAAATTCAGAACAATAATAATAATGAATTCTATACATAATCGAAGAAGTTGTTAAGTTCAATGATGAATATTCTATTGAGAAGTCTAAGTGATACGAATGCATAGGACATTTTCTAGTAGAAATACTCATTTAAAATCAATTTCACAAGTATAACACTTTGATATGTATATACTTTCTTAAATTTGATTTCAGACGAATCTTATCGGCATGAAAATCCACGTACTGCTCCTATTACTAATGATGATGATGATGATGATGATGATGATGATGATCTTGATCATATGGTTGATAATGATAAAGAAATCGGTAAAGAATTTATACCCATTTCCCCAATATGTAATGGTGATATTCGTTCGATTTCATCATTAAAAAAACATTCGGCAAATCAACATCGTCGTTCTCGTTCACGCGTCCCACAAATCGTTCTTATCCCTCAACAATCAAATCCAATGGCACCATCATCAAGAAATCTTAGTAATCATTCACAATTCGAATACTTCAATTCGAATATGTCTTTACTTGAAACACATTTAAAAAAATTAATCGATAAACAAAGACGAGAAGACGACAGAAACGAAATAATCAACGAATGGAAATTAATGGCACTTATCATGGATCGCTTGCTTTTTTGGCTTTTCGCATCTTTAACTATAATAAGTTCAGTTTTATGTTTAATTATAATCCCATGGTTGAAAAATATTGGATGCATACCAGCATTATCGAAGGATTTAATTATGGACTACATGCTATCAGAAACATTGAGAAATGTTAATGAAGAACAAGTAAAATTAAATCTTACGGAAACAACAACTGATCGAGTAAAATGACTCGATTTCTGTCTGTACATATTTCTACGAAGAAAAAAACATCGACTCTATTTTTGTTTCTTATGCCACTAACCCATGAGATATTGCTTTATTGCTATCATCATTTTTTAAACCTCTTTTTTCCATAATAATTATTTCTTTGCTTGGTTGACATTTACTGTAACGACATTTTTCTATAATATTTCTTTCGTTTTCATCATTATGTTTTAAGTCGATGTTACTGGTTTGTTTGAATAAAATGGAATCCATTTCATATACTAATTACTTATTCAATTGAATCATGAATTTTGACAGGACCATTTTCTTTTCGTCCGAATGACAGACAGTCAAGGTTCTCTTACTCTGACTAATACATAATACTCGATTTAAAAAAAACTGCTCGTCTAAAGATTCCTGGAACATCAACTACACTGAACAGTGATTCATATTGGTAGGCCACATCCGGAAACCCAAGCATCGCTTATCGAATAGTTGTGGTACATTCAAATCCGTCCAATATGCGACTTAATAGTATGAATTCGTACTACGTAATCCAATCATCATCTTTCAGCTATACGTTAGAGACATTTGATACATTGCTCTAATAATATTAGTCAATACATAGTCGTTCTTCCCATGACAGATCGGAAATAAAATTATACGTAAATACTCTAAAGCGGCATATGATTTCATATGACAACGATATTGACGATGATGAAGGACTAGATCAATTTAGTTCAAACAAACTTCTCAGCTTGTTGTTCATATCCATAGAAATATGATGCCTGATAGAAAGCAGATGATGATCCTCATAGCGATCGTATTAAACTAAACAAAGAAAAATTAGACGTTTTCTTTCTATGCAAATCATACGATAAAATAACTTTTTATCAATTTGTTCAACATCATATGCCTGAAGTGATTTTTAAAGAAGACAACAGCAACAACAACGAGAGCTGACTATTTCTATAGAAATGCACTCTAGAATCTAAACATAACTCTCGTTAAGGTTATTGAAAATCTGTAAAAATCTCAAGCCATTGATGATCAATTAAAATAATGCTATGTATGAGAGCAAGAGAAATCATGGAGTGTAGCTATTGTGTAGTTAGTACAACATCATTTGATCTTGTTTTTTCTTTATTCTTCGCATTATGAAGAATTGTTTAGGATTAGAGATTTCTATTGTTAGCATTTATGTCAATGACAGTGAAACATGCATTTTTTAATTGATACTACTCATTGAAGTATAAAATGCTCATTTAATGAATAAGAAAAAAGAAATTGACATTCCATTCCAATAGCAGAAAACATGCAACTAATAGAATTACATCTGTAATATAATCAAATATTTCACTGAAATTCTTTGATAACAACGAAATCAACATATTGGAATCTTACACTTTGTTTCGGCTAGACGCAGTTTACACAAAATAGGCAACAGATAAAAATCGAAATTAAATTTGAGACAAAGCACCGATATGAAATATTGCCATAAAACAACATCAACGACGCATGAGTTTTCGTTTTATCACAAGTGATATTGTTTCATAGCAAAAAAAAAACAATAAATGTGATTTTAAGTGTGTTTTGCCTATTAAAAGAATTATGTAAAATATGCAGCAAAGTTAGTAATTAATTCTAGGATTTTAAAAAATGAAAACATGTCTATCTCGTAATCATGAATCTTCGAAACAGTGTATTGATATAATTAGATCTGCGTTGATTTGAAATGAGTAAACAAGAGTTAATAGTACGAATGACTTGAAAGAATATGAATCGACTATCGAATAAAAAACTACTCGTTATTTTATTGAATGTTTTAAAAGTTCCGAATCGCTGTAAAAAGTTTTTCAAAATTTTCGCATATTTTTCATGTAAAAAGTCTTTGTTCAAAGAAACATTCAAGAAGATAAACTGCTACGGCTGTGTCGATTTGAGGCATTCTTACTATTATTGAAACTTCCGTCATCTATAGATTGAGCACTGTAGAGTCTTTCTTGAAAAGTTCGATGGTTAGAAAACAATTTTGAAGAATTCCCAAGCATGATCTTGATCTAGAATCTAAAGCATATAAAATCTCAACGTGTCCTTTCTGTTATGTTTGATATGATATACACCTCGATAATTTTACTATTTTGATTATCCATGTTGACGGTTGATTTTTGTGTGAACGCAAAGGTAACTTTAAATCAACTTTTGTTTGAAATTCGTAACTAGCGAAAAATTGATCTTGAATTTATTAGAACTGTTATTTTATTTGTGCTGCTATAATGATGTTGTGGAAGATTCTAGGATAAAAACTCGTTTGTCATACTCATCTGCTCTTGTGTTGAGATGTTATCGGGGGAGCGGGTCGACTGCTGGCGAAATCTTTCGTATTCTTGTTTGACATATTTTAATCAACTAGGTATTTGTTCTATAGAAGAATAACTCAAACAGCGTAATTTGATTATTCAAAATTTGAATGTGCAATCAAATATTCTTGTTTTCTTCGAAACTGACTTTCTACTGTGGAGAAAAATAGACGTCACGAGTTGGAATTATATGAGTTGTTTTATCGAACAGTTTCCTTTTCCGAATCTATCAATCACTGATGAGTAATTGTGATTATGATTTCATAACCTTTGTTATAGATTTTTAAGCGATTCCATCCATGAAAAAGTACAAAATGCCACCCATTGTTTGTTTAATCTATGACAACAAAGACATAGATAATACATGCGATGCATCAGTCTCGATTTAGCTATAGATTATTACTGTCATTTTGAAGTATTATTGACTTTAATGCATCAAAGAATTTTGTCCTTCATTCTTTTTTCGGTGAAATATGTGAAAAACCAGTAGTTACTACTCTTGAGGTACTCATTGAATTCAAGAATAATTCACCTGAAAGCATTGAAAAAAAAGCATAAGATTCTGATTTCTTGAATGAAATTTGTAACAGACAAAAAATGAAAATTTATGCATTGTTCTAATCGTATAATACTTGGATTGAGTGTTTCCCATGGAAATCTAGAACATAATGTACCGGTTCATTCTGTTGACAAGAGTAGAATGTATATTTATAATTAGCTTTTGACAATTGAAGTCTATCATAGTGTAAAAATATCAAAATTTTCACCATAAGAATGCAATTATGAACCATTCGAATTTTTTTCTTCAATAACCAACATTTATTGATACGAGAAAATTAGATAAGAAGTAAATACGCGAATCTCATTTCACTAGGATCGAATAAAACATCGTCACTCACTTTCGATTACTTTCAAGATCAATGGTAAACCGAAATTTCCTGTCAACTTTTGAGCTGTAAAATCTCGATAACAGAAGGAATAACTGCGATTAATCGGTGATGTTTGGTTTGACTTGAACGATATGGGACTCTATCATCATCTGCCCAAGCAGACAAACTTTCTCAAACACGCGTGTAAACACCATAAAGTAGCTTTTTTCTGGGTGTTTAAACGCGTGTGAAAAAAGATGGTCGTCTAAACGCAAGAGAATATGCATTTCTCAGCGTGAACGTGACCAGTTTTTTTCCGTTCAATATTTCGAGGTGTGTAAACGGCCTGAAACCTTGCTTTCTGCTCATATACACGCTTATTTCTTCTCACACGCGTGTAAACTATTAGAAAGTCTCTATTTCGAACGTTTTTTTGCAACATTTTCACAAGCACGCTTTGAACGATAACTGATAACAGTTATATTGCTTGAAAAATGAATGATTTCACAATATTTTAAAACAAATATTTGCGTCGTTATTCATTTTCAGAATTTCAGCGTTTAAACGGGCGGTAACACTGAATTTTCGGCGTTTTAGGCAAGAAAATGTTTCATCATTGTTTTGATCAAACATTTTTGGTTTAAACAGCTAAAGAAAGAGAATTCTATGTGTATTGAGGATCAAAACTTTCCATTCTTGTTATGCTCAAAGATTTGGACGTTAACACGGCCCAAACCATACAACGCTACATGTTTTAACGAACGAAATTTACACGATTGTCATGATCACATTTTTTTGCGTTTTTACTGCTAAAGAACGAAAATTCAGTGTATATTGAGAATCAAAACTTTTGGGGTGTGGGTGTGGGTAGCCGGTGGCGCGTGTGAGATAGGAGAACGTATAAATGAATAAACATATGCACTCGCAATCCACTAAGGATACCTTCTCTTTAACTAATAGTCGTGAACTCCTAACCTTGAACGATGCACGACATCATTCCTTCGTGGAAAAAGAACTCAGAAAAAAGAATCATCATTTATCTGGAAAATTGAGGAAAGAAGTGACTCCAGTGGTTGCATTCAAAGTATGTATGTGAAATTTGAAATGACTCCCATGTATGTCTCACTAAGTTTAAATGAAAAAGGCACTAAAAGACCTTCTTTTGACTAATGGTAGAATCGAAGTCGACAGAACGAAGCGCGAACTGAAAAAACAATCTTGAGACCATTCATGCCCGATGTTTTCGTTGCCTACTTGCTTTCGCACGGTGTGTTTGTGTTGCGTTTGGTTTATATAATTTATATTTTGAAGATTCTTTTCCAGAACATAAATTGATTGAATTCGGGGAGAATCATTAAAATATAATACTTATTCAAAGATGTTTATTAAAACAAGAAGAATTTTCCGATGACTTTGAACACTTAGGATGTCATCATCACAATCTTTAAATGAATTACATATTATTAACTAATCAATAAGTTGCTCTTCATATGGTATTTCACTATCTTTAGAAAACCAAACAATATTATAATCTTCATGATTTTGCATTTCGTTTAATGGTGTTGATGATAGATTCAATCCAGTGATGTTATTTCATACAACTTTTACTTAAAATAAAATGAAAATAAATTTCATTGCGAATAAGAAGTAAAATTTGTTCATGTTTCCGCTCTCCGCGTCGCTATAAAGTGGTATCAAAGACTATTGCCTACACTCTAAAAAAGTAGGTATTCTACCGCTCTTTTAAAGGATCTTCCGCCGTGCATACCGGAAGATCCTTTAGAGATTCAGAAAATACGTGTTCGGCACCAAACCACTTCGTAAAATGATAAAAATAAGTTTCGTATCAAAGTTTTCGAACTAAACTCAAGCAGACGAAAATTTGGAATAATGCATTTGCACACTTAATCGGGAACCGTGACTGTGAGTCATTAACGCTCATTATAATGACACGTGAGATGTATTTTCTGTGCAAAATTTTCATTACAGTGTGAAAATGGCCAAAAGCTTCTGTTTTGAGTGTCAAAATAGTGCGTTTTAATACTGAAAACTGAAATTTTCGACAGCTTTCAAACTCTGAAATGAAAATTTTGCAAAAGGAACACATCTCATGCGTCATTGTAATGATCGTCAATGACTCACAATCACCGCTCCCGATTAAGTGTGTAAATACGTTATTCCAAATTTTCTACTTGAGGACTTTCTCGGTAAACATAGAGGATGTGGGTGTGGATGTGAGTACTGCGGCTATGTTTCGAGAAGTAGGTACAGCTACACCAACAGCGAAATCATAACCGAAGAATACAATTTTGAGGTAGATATTCTCCACAATGAAAATTCATTATCCGGCACCACTGTTGTGAATTTTCACCTATATCGACATAAGTGAGAAAGTGTTTTTTTGCGGTGGGTGAAATAAAATCAGAAAAATTTCAGCTGTAAATGAATGGTTCATACGCCTGTCAACTATTCAGGAAAATCTGACGACAATATTTCGCTATCGCTATTGGCTTATCAGTGTTAGTATGGTTATCGCAGTAACTGGCTAATGATCCTCAGCGTTGCATCGCTACCCGCACCGAGAGCAACACCTACACGCACAGCAACAGCCACACAGAAACCCACACCCAGAAGTAGAAATGTCTCAAAGAAAAAGAAAAGTTACCGAAGATGAATTCAGTATTGTATCATTTCAGCATTCTTGAAGGACAGAAATTCAGGCAAAATGTTCCAGAGACATGGACTGATTTATAATTTGATGGAACATCTATTCAGTTCCAACATCAATGTGCTAGATTTAAAAGATTCGAATTTCAAACGACTTTATTTTTTTCGATGTGAGCATAGCTTTGTTGTTTGACATTGAAGTGGTGTTCTTTGTTTTTTTCTTCATGGTTGGAGACGCTTTATCGCATCAAATTTGGATCGAAACGAATTTTTTGCATTTAGAGAACAAGTAGAAATAACGGGGCAAGAAAAATGACTTTAGTGGATAAAAAAAAGAACAAAACGTGAGAGGGAGAGTGTAGATGCCGACTTTAAATAGTAAGAGAACGGTATTGTTCTCTTTCACATGGCAACAACCCGCAGAGAAAAGATGAGGACACAAAACAATGGTAAGTTCTCCATTAATATAGTGACTACGCCATCATTGAATATGAGGTATGATCGGTTCTATCTCCTGATTGTTATTGGAGAAAAAGGAGAAGAATATTGATCGGATTGCCTCTGTGTTAGATCTTTTCATTTGAAAAGTGAATAAAAATTTCAGTAATTTGTTTTGATTAGAGGATGCATGTCCAATGGAGATCGATGCGCCTAAGGACGCATTTGCACACAATGAAGAGGTATTCATAAAAACAACATCAGTTGATCCAATCTACGAGTCGATTGCTTTTACATCAAACAAACAATGGGAACTCCCAATTAGCTTAAGCGAAACAGAGCCGCTCGAAGAATCTATCGCTGATCAATCAATTAACGATGACGATCATGGTAAAAAGTAAGATTTCCGTATCTCTATGACATAGGTGGTCATTTCATATGAGTCGAGTTTGACGTTGAGAAATGTTTTGTTCGCTAACTAATGTTCATCAGGCGAAAACTCACTAAATTTTTATCGTTATGGAATGACCTTCAGGAGATGAAATCTACCGAAAATTGAATTTGTTTCTACTTATAGCGATGTGAGTGAAAGCGATGAATACGAACCTCATGCAAGTTATTCTTCAGATAATCCAAACCAACAATTTCCAAGATTTTCTTCGCAGTTTGAAGAAGACCAATGGCTGCAGATACGTCAGGGGGCAAGGAGATTCTTCGTTCGAAAACAATCTCGAAATGGTAGTCAAAAGTGCGATGTTCATACAAATGACATTGAGCTGTCTAAACTGGCTGAACAATTCGGTTGTGCTGGTACTTCAGAAAAGATTTGGTTTCATGCAACAGGTTGGGAGTCGGCTATAAAGAAAGTTGAAGAGGGTCCGCAATTGTCTCCAGGTCCGTTGGATCTTGCTTATTACGGTGCTTTCTATCTTAATAATGACTATAATGATTGTTATGATTGGTTTTACACCAATCATAGTAAATTCCAAGGCAAACATGCGATGTTAATTTACAAGTTTGATCCAGAGAAGCTGAGTAACAGGGGTAAACGAGTTCTGAACATAAAAAAATGGAAAACATTGGCAGGAGAAAGAAGTCAACCCTCAGGTAAATTTGATGATGATTGGATTTATACCTATCAAAACTCAGAACCAGACCATATTCACAAGTCAGGTGATAACGCTAGAATCCGACATAGATTGGACGGAGAAGATGCTATGCAATTGATCATTTACACGCCAAAAATGTGCAGAAGAATACAAAGTGGTCTTATTGGATGTGTCTACTATGAGAATTGTCACGCGTCAATGGACAATTCAAATGTTTTCAGTCGAGTTCCTGATCATGATCGATCGGATTCAGCAGTGGGCTCTTCTGCCTCCTCTCGAATTCAAAGTCAATCTCTTCAACATCAATCCAAATTCTACAAAAAAAACAAACGAAGAAAATAAGCAAAGCGTGCAAATGTGAGCATTAAGTATTTCCTATATTAAATGATTTTATTGTTTGTTTTCTCTAATTTTAATTTTTAATTTTACTTTAATTTAATTCAATTTAATGCTAATAACTTAATTGGAGTTGATATTAATCATTTATTTTAATTTAAAATGTATGAACTTTCGTATCTCGATGAGATATTTCATCAAACATTAAATTAAGACAATAATGACGTATAAATAAATACAATTTTAACCAACAAATAATTTATCTTGTCTTTTCTTTAGTATTAGTGATAGTGATACCGAAAACAAGACGACCATAGTAATATCTCAGTAAGGATTGAATCGCTTTCTTATGCAAATAAAAATAGTCGGTTTCTCTAATTCTAAAATAACTCCACAGTTTTATTATAACTAGACACTCTAGATGAAACTAAGTTTACGTTCAAAAGTGTATTTCTATTTTTTCTTGAAAGTTCCTTTGACAAGTTTGCGTCAAATAAAAATTTCACGTCGTCAGAATCTAAACAAACTGAAAAAAAGTGATGTTTTTAGTGTGTGGATGTGGTTTAGTGTATAGAAAGTTATCAAGACGCATTTCGACTATTGCTGAAGCATTCATCATCAGCTATGTTGAGAATCTATAAATAAATAAGTAGCAAAAGAATCATAAGACTAAACCTATACATTTCAAAACGATATTTTCAGTAAAAAAATCGAAAAGACAAACAACGAGAAAATTTGAAATGAAAAGCAGTATTAATGTAAAACATATTTCTCAGACTCATAGTTAATTATTAAAATATTAAATACAAGAGTTGAAGTTCAAAGGATCAAACGACGCGTATTGATCTTGCTTAAGGGTTTTCATAAAGCATTTTTACATTCTTTTATTACATATGAATTCGAAACCCTCCAATAATTTGAAGAAGTTAAGGGGAAAAGTTAATAATTCTATAAATCTCTTTGTTGAATATAGCAATACTAATATATTAAGTTTTTGCCCTGGAAATAGCTCTTTGGGGTGGGTGGATGTTATTTTTTTGTGTTGAGTTATAATTATGGAGTGGTATGCTAGTGATGTTGAGATAAGAGAATTGAGGAAATGAAGAGCCGAGTGATTTTGTTTTGGTGGATGTTCATGATTATTTATGGATTTCTTTAGTAATTGGAATTATGTTACTAAGGTATTTTTGTATGCCTGTGAGCTCTAAGTGTGTGTCGACGGGCTAGACTTAAAGGCTTTTTGTCAGTAGTGTGGAGAATTTGGTATGTTTCTGGAAAATAGAGAAATTAGGATACTATTTTTAGTGATGTTTTCCACCTTAAGGATTTATTCCAGTTGTAAGATATTCATCTGTGTTTGATAGATCGTGCTATCGGATATTAAATTATTGATACATTTGTAATCTAAAAACGGAGAAATTCTTTTAGGTATGTTGTAATGTGTAGGAGTAGAATGCTATTCATGTTCCTATTTTCTTTTGTTTTATCCCCAAAGAACATGGCAAAACTTAATTATAATATTACACTGAAAAATTGAGCAAATGAATAGTCTCTATGGGTGTGTGTTTAGACTGCTCGTGAATTTCGCTCTTCTTGAAAGTACTGACAGCCACAAACCGTCACCACTATGCGCAACCATATCCACACCAACACCCACGCGCACCTCTTGGAAACAGTCGAATCATCGAGTAGTGGAAATGGAATTGCCTATTGAAGAGGCCTTCCTGATGGTTCGATGCGATGTCTTAGGGTTTAAACTCTTCGATATAAAGGTATGCTGAAGTTCCTATGATAAAAATTGTGTAAAATTAATCATAGCTTTATATTTTTTATGAACTTTTCCATAAAAATATTAATAAATACAAGTGTGTGTTGCATTTCCTTACACAACTGGTAGGTAATACAAGAGAACTTAATGTAGTTGGGATTATGCTCTGCACTAACAACAGTAACAAAAGCCCTTTTACATTTTCTAGAAGAAAAGAACGCGACAAAATTTTATCATTATTTAATTAGCACTGATGAAATGTGGGTTTGCTTAGCTTGGTAGCGCCTTGCTTAGTCCATCGGATCTGTACAAGATTCGTAACCGTAAGTATATATATTCTAATCTACTGCTCTGCAAAAGTACTCTATAGATCGAGGACCCTGATAAAAACTATTTGATAGGTGTCGAGAGTTCGAAAACGAAGGGTTTCAAACTCTGGAAAACAATGTCTTTTAATTAAATAATTTCGAGGGTACGGGATTTTGACCACTCGGAGCAGTGCAATAAATCGAACACTCGTGAACCTGCGACTTTTATCTATTCACATCTATCGGAAAATCTCTTCGATAGGAACTGGAATTAATATCTCGAGCCCTCGAAATGAAATACTGTTAGCTGTAAGCTCATTATATACGCAAACTTTCGCCGACTGCTCGACCTAATGGGAAAAGGCACTCCAAGGCCTCGATCTGGAGCTCCGGTACTCATCGACTGGCTGAAATTGACGCCTCGAAATGCCCATCGGATGGTAGATTTTGACCTAAGACATGGTGTTTTTGTCGAATGGTTAATGAGAACCATGTTGTGTCATCATTGATATTTGTTTTATCGTATGCTATTGCATTAATTTTTATAATAATAGTGGCCAGTGATGGTTAGACGTCTGTCAATAAAACTGCAAGAACTAATTCGCCGAGTTTACCAAATAAATTATGTAAATCTTGTTCGACCGAATTTTTAAATTGAAAACGTATTGATGCTGATCTTGGTTTCACCAATCGATTATCTATGTCATCATTAAAAACAGTATCTAATGACTTTATGTCGGGTGAACGTTCATCTTGTTTTTGATCATAAATAATTATATCGAAAAAGAGGGTTCTTGAATTTCTTCAAATGAATCTGATGCTTATATAATACTCTTTTATTTCGATCATTTTTTCAGGAGCCGTGCAACTTTTTACACCAAGCTTCATACTTTTGTTGAGGATTTAATTGACTCATCGCTTGAATAAATTTATGAACAGGTAGTGCCTGAAGATCAGATTGAGGATGTACGATTTCAAGATTATGCTTCAACGTCGAATCATTGATCGACTGTTTAAGTGTGTCACAGTTGAATTTAAACGGATAAACTATCGATTGAGAATAGAGTTTAACGATTTCTTGAATCGATGGATGTAATTTAAGGTTTCGAAAACAAAAGGAAAAATATATTATAAGTAGAAATTGTTCAAAATTTATTGGTTACACTATTGGTTTACCTAAATGTGCTATTATTTGATACAAAAAGCAATCAAACATTTTCCAACTTGGAACTTCCTGTGAAAGATTAAGTGTGCCCTTGGTTGTATTTGAACGTAGTTCAACAATTTGTAATAAACTTGAATAACGTTTCACACTCTTCTTCGAACGATATTTCATGGATGATAGAGCTGGTTGAACAGGAATTTCTGAAATTTTATTACAATCCTTTTGCCGAAAATACCAGTGCGTTCGGATATTCATTCGATTGGTTCTTTCATAGAACGTAAAAACGTTTCAAAACCTCGAAATTTCATGCATGGCTAGACAAGCTTTTATGCAAAACATGATCAATCGAGTTAAAAAAAACTGATCTTCACATCCTTGAAAAAAAAGAAGTTGGAGTTCATGTTTTAGATTTATTGTCGCTACAATATGATATTTATGAAAAAATATGTTCTAGTTTGCGCCTACATGTCATTCAGATAAATCGAGTAAAATGAAGGCACTGTCATCTCGTCATAAGATTGCAGGAGACAGAAAGTTCTCGATTAGGATAGAAAATTGCTAGTATAAGTTGAATCATTTTCCCATTCTTTTCGAATATTATCATTAGGAAAATATTTCCATTACAAGATCAAACGTGTTAGTTGTAAACTATGGAAATGAATCCATTGAATGAAAGTAGGATGAGAATCGAATATTGACTTACTGAAGGATTAGTCTTAAATGAAATCAATATTGTAAAGGAACTATTACAAGTTACACTTACTTCTAAGATAATTATTGATTGCTTTTGAAAGTCAATATTTTAGAAATTTTAAAAAATATAAACCATACAGTATTGATATCGCATTACATTTTTACATGTTTGCAATCGTGCTGAACTCGATTCATTTCTGAATATTTTTCATATTATAGCTGAGAAAAACTTTGCTGATTCGAATATTTCGAATTTCCTTATGACATTACTGGGTATCAAACATTCATTAGTATGTAATACTCTCTTTCAGTTTGCATAGCTCCTAGTGAAAACTTCCTTGCCGAGCCAACATGAATCGATTTGAATTGTCTTACTACTAAAGTTTGTAATTCTGTTTCTTGTTGTTTATGTTAGTTTTTAATACATTAATGTCTTTGTTAAATACTTCATTTATTCATAAATCTGCTTGTGTTATATTGGTTGTTTGATCATCTGAACCAAATAAGTATATTTCTACCTTTCTGTATTTAGTTTGAGATAATTATTTGTCTTTTTTTAATATTCGGAATAAGTTTTCGACTGTGAGAATAAAAATTCCATTACTGTACGACTGAATTGTGAATTTAATTGCATAAATATTGAATTTAAGGATACTGTGTTTCGTCAATGATTTTGAATGAAATGATTTTCGTTTTCAGTTTTTTTTTATTCTTTAGCCACAAAGGTTGATTTCGTTATGAATTTTGACATCAATCAAGTTGATTACGTGTATCATTCAATTTCGATAGGATGGATTGAAAATTCCGTTGACATAATGCACAATACACCATACTCAGTGATAATCAAACTTTCAAGTCTACTAGTATTGAATCGAATTCCATGGCGTTTACGCGACTTGTAATTGTCATTCAAGGGCCACCGACTAATTCATCAAGAATCTAAAATTACATTCGAAAGAAACTTTTCGTATTCTCTGTCATGCTCTAAATATGACTGACATTTAAAAATCAAGATCGATTTGTAACAGTATCATCTCATATTGGAATCGCAGTAAAGATAACATCTAGCAGTTGTCATTGAGAAAGTGAATCATTATTTACATGTTCATGAAACAAGCCACTTGTGATTGCATCGTGTTCTTGATTTATTAAATAATGATTTTCGAATGTTTTAAGTAACAGCAAAACGTGTTCAATAGAAACAAGAAATTTTGTGACCAATGAAGTTAAAATTATGCTTTTCCATATTGAACATAATATATTGATCCTGAGAAGAAAACAAAACTTTTCTATTACCATGAATGCTTGATACATATGAAGCTCAATCGTATGAAATTTTTCATCGATTTTGTCACGACATAATACGGGTTGATTGTAATATAACTTGCGTTCGTTTCTTTCATTCTTTTTCTAGCAAGTGGATGTGAATTCGGGAATCGGTGTCGAACAACTGGTAACGTACATGTGCAAATATAAAAACAATCTATACTCACATCCTTGCATATAAAAATAAATAGCAAGTTTGCTGTATCATTTTAAGTTGAAGAAAAACAATTTAAATGCATACAGTTCTCTCGTCGATCAATCGTTGTGATTTTTATTCTATAGGTTTTACTAAGAACTGCTCACAAGCACACAATATATCATAAAGTTCTCTCCAAGATGTGAACACGAATTGTCGAATGGCATTTTTAATTAAAAGGAGACCAAATTCTCTAGTATGTCTTGGCAAATAAATGAAGACGTTACACCTATATCGGCAAGTAGATACTGAATTCGTCTTTGAATAGAATATAAACAGGGTACGAGTGCAATTGTGTCTCGTTGCATTATCAACACCCATGTCGAACGAAGCCGATGTTCACACACAATTACATCTCATCCCTATCGACATCTACATACAACAGGCAATTGTAGCTTACTGCTTATCTTAAGCATATCAACAATTCTCAGCGTACAGCAACACTTTCCAACGCGCTGTTCTGTATTTCTATAAGAAAATTTTCTTTTCAATATCTAATTACTGTTTCTTTCAAAAATATGGCGAGAATACCTTTGTTCAACACTCCCTCTATTCTCACATTGTGTCAAGATGACTAAAATTGTACATATATTTTTTCTAATTTATATTATATCCTGTTGTGTAAATATATTTCATAATAAAACAAAGAAAAATTGGGATACTCAATGGGACTGAGCATCTTCCAGTAGTTAGTAAGAAAGGGTTAAATTAGAAGAAAATGATAAATAAATAAATGAAAGTCTGCTGGTTTATCGACAAATTTAAGCGATTTCACACACACCAATCTCTTTAGAAGCTTCAACTATTTGTTGCCAAACAGCATCATTACTCAGATTCCAATAGTCTTCTATGAAAATAGGATTTTGAGAAATTTCGAGTCTTTTCAATGTTCGATTTGTCGCAAGAAAAGTGAGAATGGTTTGTAAGCTGCATGTTGTTATGTGATTGTTTGAGATTGACAAGTCTGTTAATGTAGACGGGATTGAAGAAAGAAGACTTGCGCAATCACGATCTCCAAGTGAATTAGAACCCAACGATAATTCCTTTAAACTGCTTTTGGTCAAGTACTTGGCCAAACGGACAACATCACCCTCACCTAATTCACATGAGTCCAAAATCAGTTTTGTCAGTGTCAAATTATTCTGTATGAAACGTCCGATATAATCCAATGCATCATGATCAAGTTTGTTCTGGCATAGATTGCATTTTTGAAGTGTTTTGTTGTTACAAAGGCCACCAAAAAAGTTTGCTTGTGCTTCCTCATTCATATTATTTGCTACAATTTCGAATTCAACAACATTAATTGTCGAAGATAAAATATCACGTAAACGACGATAGCCGATAGATGTGAGTCGAGTACCCGTTGCGAATCTGATTGACCAATTTCTATCGGGAAACTTCTTCAATTCATGAAATAATTCAAGTATATGATCATCGCGTAAGTACCATAAATAGAGTTCGCCACTTTCTGCATTTGATACATCTTTTGTGGGTGACTCATTGATGTTCAAATAACAAATACAATGATTCTCATTAGAAACTTCGAAAATTTTCTCCATTAAATCAGGCACATTCACTTCCATTGAACTATGACTGCTTATGCCATTTTCCACCAGAGAAATTTGTTTTAAAATAGGATGAGTTTTTAAAAAAGCGAGTAGAAATGGTAGACTTTTTGCAGTAATTAGATTGTATTCTACTTCTAATTTAGACAATGTTTTTGGTAACGAATTGAGTAGTACTTGAATACCAATGTCGCCAATTTCACTCTTGGGTAGTTGAAGACTTTGTAGAATAGTATTGTTCTTTAGACAATTAGCCAACATAATGACATCTTCGTCCGTTATCATCGGATTGCTTTCGTAATGCAAGTGGGTGATGACATTATTGTTTTTGAGAAGATTTATTAGCTCGTCAACAACTTTGGAGTCTTTTGAAGTGATAGAAAGTTTCCTGATGGAACGATTTTCTTTCAACAATTGAAATATCTTAGCTTTGATTTGCGCATCGCCGAAAAAGCAGTTCATGGTCAAACATTCCAATTGACACTGTTTACCCAACAGAGTAATAAGATAATGCGAATAATGGTGACTAACGTCTTCTTCGAAACCCCAATTTAAATGACGAAGAGCTGTATCAGGTTTACTTAATTCTGTAATCAACGAAGACCAATCAATCTGCTCTGCCTCGTACATCCATGCATGAATATATTTTGTTCTGCGGTACAACTGTGCTGCCCAACTATTATTTAAAATGATTTTGACTGTGTGTGACGATGGCGATTCTTGTGATTGTAAATATTGATTGGCAAGATCATCATCAAGAATTAATTCTCTGAGAGTTTTCCCATTTGTTTCAAGATACGAACGTATGATAGGAATACTATTTTCGTTGATGTTGTTGTTACTCAAATCAAGATGTACCAATGTATTCGGCAACGATTGTAAAATAACTTCCAGTACTTTATTATCAATTTGCTGAATGGCAAGGCGTTGAAGATTAGTTGTTCTCAGAGCACATGCCAATTCGATGCCGCATTCTAATTTCATCGGATCGTGCTGATCAGGTCTAATTTATGTAATGATACAGAACTCATTTTATAGGTATGTCCTTTCATGTATCAACAGATCGACTAACCTTTCGTCTGGTGGACCGCAATAGCTAGTGCTGATTTCAAGAGACAACAATATTTTATTATTCATCAACACTTGTGCGAATGCATGTGCTGTTTCTAAATCAAGGTCAGGTGAAATTGTAGATAAATCTTGTATTGAGTGACTGTCTTTGAGTGCTTCCAATAAGATACCAACTTTATTGTCGCATGTCATAGGCTGCATATAATATCCAAACTTCAATAATTTTGGATGAGTTCCAATTGCTTTTACCAGCTCAATGAAACGAGGTTCGACGACTTCTTGTATGTTATCACTACTTCGATCCCAAGTTAACCCTAATGATTGCCATAATGTCTCTTTCTTATTGACTTCTTCAAGAACAATACACCAATCGGAATCATCCATTGTTTTAATGGTCAAACTCATTGTGGATTCCTCTTCGTCAATCATTATAATATCACGCTTCATTAACTTAATACAAAAAGATAGAGTTTTATGCTTATTCAGACAACATAAAGTCAAAGGCATTTCGACTTTAACAGCACTACTGTAATAATGAAAAATACTCATCTCCTCTTTTTGTCCTTTTCAAATCTAAGATTCAAGAACAAACATTTCTAGAAAAATAACGTACATTAACACTACTTATTGTTTATTGTCATGACATGACAAATTATTAAAATTATTTTGCAGACATTGCAGGCGTGCAGGGCTAGGAAAACCTTTATCTCATTGAATTCTTATTAAGAAGTTGGATAGAGACGTCTGAATAGATTATGGGCTTAAACTGTTAGATGTATCTCATCGAGTTTTAGCTGTAAAATATTCTAGTTTTAATAATATTTCCTTCTTACGATCTTCTATAATAGGAGCAACGAAATCAATTCCGCAAACCAGTAAGATTTTATTCTTTTTTTTTTAAACTATAAAATATTTCTCTTTAAAACGAAAAGTATACCTCTCTGTAGCGAAGCCATCTTTCATTTTCATCCTTTGTGTAGCGTGCATTCGATTGCATTTCTTGCTTGTAAGTTTCCGTTTCAAGCACTTGAGAAGATGGAAACGAATTATTGGCAGCAGCATCATCAATAAATTCAGCGGACATTTTCTGAAACACGATCTGAAAATTGTATTGATGAATGTAGCGTAGGAATAGTGATCAGAAACGGGTGCAATGCTCGCATTTCTTCTTCTCGTTTGCTTTCTCTTCCATCCTACAACTTGACGACCGCATTTGAAAGTTGTGAAAAAGGCGAAGAATACCCGCTTCCTCTAACACTTTCGCTATCGTAAACTACAAGGACTGTCACTAATAAGCATTATCTAGCATAGTAATGGAGTTGGAACTGACTGCAAAGTATACACTAACTCCTAATTCTACATTCTAAAAGAAGAACCAAATGATGATATAGAAATATATCAAATATTAGATCCAGTGACTAATATTCACTTGATTAGTGTTATCATTAGTTAAGTTGTGGTTCACACTTTAATCTGGGAGGGATTATAAGTTACTAAATGCCATTCTTTTCAATGGTTTGTGAAAATTGCCATCGTGTACAAAATATGACCATGAGAACAAATATTAAAAAGTGACTATGCATGTTAAAAAGCAATTTCTCTCATAGCATGTCACCGACAAACACGAATACAGAACGACGCTGATTGTATACCGATGAAAATGCCTATGCGTAAGTACGTGTGCATCAGAAAGAGGATCGATCTGGTACTAATTTTTGAAAAATTTGTGCTGATAATATTTCTGCTTTATTTCTTTTCTCTACGCTTGGCTAGTTGCTTCTAAGTAAAATAGAATGTGTACGATCAGTCATAATTACAAAATACTGATGAAGAAATTTTATCTCTTTCTCTCTCTTGTTCGAAAACAAAAATGTATCGATTATCGTAAAGACTTAAATTTGATTTGTAATTTTCTATTATTGGCTTCATAGAATATTGCTTATTTTATGAAATTACAATGATTTTTTCTTATTAATTGAGATGAACGTATTGATATCATTCTAATTTATAATCAACTTCAAAATTTTTAGGCCCAACACACTTAATGGTAATAGCAATGTGGATCAGCTTTTTTGACGAACAACCATCCTCCATTAAATTTCCGAATAATCATACATGATGCTTGATTTCCATGTGGTACAAGATCTTTATGAGCTGAAGAAAATAAAATGAGATAAAACACCAGTACCAGAGGGAGGAATCATTCATTTATTGTTTTCGATCATCTGTACATCGACGGTTTTTTCTTTCAACATGTATTTGCTCTGAAGAGAAAGAAATTGACCATAAAAGCTAAACAATTATATATAGCATAAATTTATTTCAATGTTCATGTATGTTAAGATATTCAATATCTCTATATTGATTTGTTTTAGTCTAAAGACAATACTAGGCTTATTTTAGGAAGGAATTAAATTAATTCAACAGTGAAAAAATCCGAGGCGACTCTAATCAATATGCATTTTTGCTTTGTGGGAATTGGTTACTAGTAAAGAAATAATAGTGCACGAGTAATCGTAATATATACGGGCAACCCATGTTATTTTTCAGTTTGTACCTATGTAAGATATAAAGGTATATTTTTCTTACCTGTGTGAGGATATCATTTAATTTCTCTAGAGATTTATCTATTTGCTAATACTAAATAAGCATATTTTCTCACTGAGTTCACTCTAAACAAGTCGGTCGAATATTTTAATCTAACGATTTTGCCCTTGTACCAATCTTTTAGCTATTTATATTCTTGACATATTCACTTTTTATCAGCTAACCATTGGGTTCGAGCTAATATTTAATATTTCGATGAACGACAGAAAATGAAAACTCATAAGAAAATTCGATGTGTTCATTAGCATATGCTTAAGTAGAGATTAGCAATAAGATTGAGAAAAGTTATGCATTTATTTGTTTGGATTCGTTTCCATGAAAATATCTGCATTCAGATTGTACAGCTTCTCTGTCAAAAGTGATAACTCTTCAGAGGAATCAAATTTTTCATTAGTCTGTTTCAATTCTATATGGAACATTTTTTGAAGGAGTGAGAATGCCAGGATACAATGAGGATATGTGTTTTGAAACGGTGGGTCGATTACTGTGATTGTAAAAAAGAAATTTATGGTAATATCAACTTCTTACCTAATGCAATTTAGTTTACCATGAGGTATCTAGTCATAATGTTGTACGTATATTTCTCCTTAATGGGCTTCGTCTAGTGATTTGCGTCCGTATGAAAAACAAAATACATAATCGGCCAAGACTCATCAATGAAAATTGATAAATATTTTTACAAATATGTTTTTCTCTTCAATCCATCGTTGAGGCACAGTGAAAAGAAATAAAAACCATGATTCATGTGAGACCAAAACGAATCGGTAAGAAACAATATTAAAGAGTAATACAAAACACACTCCGTGTAAGACAAGATAGTTAATTGAAACAACCACGTGTCAACCTGTATTACAACCATAGATACGCTTGCGTAAGCAAAACATTTTCTCATATGGCTCGTTCCACGTAAGTCACAATCGATTCTTTGGTGCAATTTTCAATCAATGCTTTGCGATTTTACTCATTTGAACATGCGTGACAAAAGAAAAAGTTTGATGAGTTTTGGAGAAAGTCGAGGAAAAGAATTGAACCGTACTTCTTTTATTCAGTCTTTGCGAAAAGTATTATAAAATCCTACTTTAATAAAATATAACTTATGGTGCCCGATATCTTAGTGAAAAACCAACTACTCCAGCTGAAATGTGTTATCTATTTAATATTCAACTAAGTTTTACATTTACAAATAATTTCAACTGCTATGGTCGAGTCATTCGTATTCTACGGAATTCACTCTTGGACGAAAAATCGACATTTCAACCAAGTTTAGTCACTCATGTTTCAGGACTGAAAGCATTACTGATCTGAAATTTTATACATAAGCACATCTCATAAATACCTAAGTATCGTTTACGTTTGAACTTTCTAATGAGAATAGTACGTCTTGAACATCTCGAATGAAAATAGCTTGTTCGCTCAAAAGTCGATTTTTCGGAAAACAATTTTCTCCTCCAATAAACACTAACTTTTCCACATACACACCCAGTGTTGAAAGAAAGGGGGGAACGGCGTACTTCAAATAATAAAATACATCAAAGTATTCCAATACATACGTCTGCCGTTTCCCCTTGGTTGAAGATCATATTTCATTGTACAACTTGAAATAAAAACAAACTTGTAAAATTTAAAAAAAACTGCTTGAAATCGATTAATCTTTTATTCAAAAGAAATTTACGAATTTGTTCGTGTATGTATACGAACATATTTTGCATTGTAAACTGTTTTTTAGCAGCTTAGGGTGTGGATGTCGGCGTCGGTGTCGATGTTGTGGGACTGCTCTTTTGACACTTGAACCCACAGTCAGTTATACCCACACGCTGTACAAGTTCACTAAAATATTTCTTCTATAAAGAATAAGATAGCATGCTAATCAGGAAATTATTTATTATTGATAACAGTTTAGAAAGAAATTGACGATATGAATCGATCTATCAAAAAGAACATGAGAGAAAATTCGTTCGATTGATTTTGAAAGAGCACACAATATTCGTTGTGAAAATATGATATATTTGCTCATGTATTTTACTAATTATCAATTATAATCAATGGGAGTTGGAGCTGAATGCCATTAAACAAGCCACGAACATCAGCTTCGAAGTATAGCTCATAGCGTATATAAATTGGCGGTCGACCACCACTCAACGGCACATGAAATGAAAACGTTGGTGGAGTTGCATGTGGTATATGCAGCTGGAAATTCTTGTGAAGGTATGAATTTGTAAGCTGATCGACTGTTTTCAGGGTTTCATTGAAAAGATTGATCTTTCTAGCTTGGTCCGGGTATAGATCCTGATATTGGACAAGAGTCACCAATATTCTATGTATTAAGACTTCTTTCGAATTTTTTATCTCGACGTCAAATGAAACGTTTTGTCCCACAGCGACGACTGATTTCTGCAAAGTGACACTAAGATGAAGATCATTTCGGTTTTTCTTTTGTGCCTCCACCTTTGTCACGTCGACAGGCGACGATAAACGTTAAACGACCAAGGGTATATTTTTCTTAATGTTTCTTACATACCATTCGGGTCTGACAAATACGATTTGAATGAAATAATCAATATATGCATCAAGGGGTTTATTCTTCTTGAAGGATGGCGGTAAGGAATCTTTAAGAAAGAAACGAAACGACCACCTTTGACTGCTATATGGCAGCAGAAAATTAACTTCTTTATTAGTGGAATTTAGATTGAGCGTTTGACTGAAAATTCTGGTACTTTTAGTAGCTACTTTTTCCCTGTATCCGAAACTATACCGTGTAATTTTGTAGATAAGTAGACCGATCAGTTGTACGTCGATGTTTTTATATTTTAGTTGTTTATGATTAGAATTGTTACACTCGATGTTGACCGAAACGAACTCACCAGTCCGAAATATAGTTTGATTTTGATCAGGAAATCGACACATGATTTTCGATTCTAATCCAGCATTACTCGAACCTATTAATATTAGCAGAAGAAACAAATATTGATTGGTACCATACAGACAAGACAAATATTTATTCTTCATCGATTCTTGTTGCTGCATAGTACAACCGAAATTATAAACTGGTGAGATAGTTCTGTGTATAGATCACTATATCGATGAAGATAAGATTGATAGCACTTAAAATGCCACCAATTTATGTTATTAGTTTTGAATAAACATCTTCGTCTATGGTTGAAAATGTCGAATATGGATAATACGAAAGAGCAAATTGTCGAAGGAATAATAATTCATTGTAGTGATATTGCTAGGTAAAATATCGAGGTGCTCGAGTCTTCTATAAGCAAATATGTCGAAAATCATATTTTGAAATGTCTAACATTGCAAATGGTAAAATAAAACCATACACAAAGTGTGAGTGTGAGTGTTATTTTACAAATCGCATGTCCTATACTGTGATCGCACCGATACACACTCTGATTAACTATTCACATTGGCATACATACCCGCTATCACAGCTATACAACAGCATTTTTCTTTTAGAATAAATTAGAGTTTCCGGTGAAATTATCGAAAAGCTTAGATATGGTATGAGACATGGAAATTTTCCAATAATGAATTATTTATCACTTAACTCTGCCACATAGAGAGAAAAATACAGCGTCAGACACAATTAGGGGAAACCACTGACTTTTATGACTTTTTGAATTCAAAGTCATTAAGATCATTTAGATCGTTTAGATTGCGACAGTCATCAAACAGTCAGAAAATTTAAAAATAAATGTTGATTAGTATTCATCTCAAATCGTTTTGAATATCAATATACGGTATAACGTTTTAAATAGAGTAACAAAAATAATAAGCTCATATAAAAGCATATGGGATATCACTAAGTCTTGATGATTTCAAGCGAAAAGACTGATCAATTAGTTCTAAACGAGCAACATCATCATTCAAAGAAAAACATAAAAAACCTTTATATATATCTACGATAAATCTATTTATATGCATAATGGGCAAAATCAGGCAAACTAGCACATTTCTTCCATTCGCTCGACTATGGTTCTCTCCATGTGTGAATTTTATTGATGAATTCTTTTATCATAGATCTATGTAAAAATTTGAGCTGCTTAGTCTGAAAATTTATTCAAATGAATTAGTTAATCAATTAATTAATTAAAAAATAATTAGCGAATATCTCTCCAACTATATGAGTGAAATATCTAAAATCTTCAGAATAGGCTGTATGACACAAGCGACACATGTGATAAAATTTTCATCGAATCGGACTCCAATTTATTTCCCAGAAAAAAATGAATTTTTAGAGACCCTTCCAACTGCTGAAATAAAATTTTCGGTCTTAGCATCATCTAGTGAATCTGAGCAAAATATTGCACTGTATGAAGTCGATTTTGAACTTCTCATTCGGATGCAGGAGAACTTTTTCGGTGGTGTTTTCGTACTGTGTCACATACCCAGGTCGAACAGAACGATCCGTAAACGGTCGTATACGATGAGAACACGGCCCATTACGGCGTCGTATTATCCCGTTTTAACAAGGTCAGTAATACGGCCGTATGTTCTATAGAATACGATAGTATTACGCTGTCTTTACGAGAGTTTTACGGCGTATATACGGTGTCCGTGTACGTCCGTAATACTGACCTTGTTAAAACGCCATAATACGACTTAAAACGGTCGTTTAACCTTGGTATACGAGGTAAAAACGACCGTTTACGATACTGTAACGGTGGCCGTTTTGATTGACCTGGGTAGCTAACGCCAAATAAACTCGATTTATTTAAAAATCAAAATACATCGAGGAAAAACGTTTGACGTATATTGTGTAGCTTCAAGAGTCGTGTGCAACAAGTACTATTTAGTTTTCGAAAATAGTGTTTCAATTCGCAGATTTTTGAAACTAAGCTGCTTGAAGTGGAAATTGATGTCCATTTTTGAGTCACATCACAAACAAATGATTTTGCCCACATAGAGCTTATTTTCGTTTTGTAATTTGAAGATACTCACCTTTGACATTTGTAGTGCTTCTATCTCTTCATGGTTGGATAATTTTTTAGAGTTTTTAAATCTTTTTTCGATAGGACGTCTTATGATTGCGGATCGATAAATTGTATTGTTATTTTATTTCGATGACGTGATGTAGATACAGAAACTCGAGGTGAAATATGTTGAAAAAAATGACGTTTCTTCATTAATAAGAACGATTTATCGTCTGGGGGAGGGCAATAGGATAGTTATAATGTTGAAAATATTGGGTGATTTTATGATTGGTCTGATCATTTTTCACTTTATTCGTTAATTAGAGAATAATGAACGAATACAATATATGAATCGATAGTTTGTTTGGACATTTCTTTCCATATTCTTTTCATCACTTCTTTCTCGTGTTTAAAATCGACTCTTAAATACATATTTAATTCAAACAGTTTTGCCAATTTTTCGTTGCCTCTTAAAGAAGGGCGTCCTACTACTAATCCCTATCGAACAGAATCTCTCGCACAGTTAGAAAGCTAGATTTTTAGTGTTGATAAATGTTCTTTAAACATGCATAGAATTCAACCTATGACGAACTCAGAACACACTTTTAGTCAGAAAATTCTTTCGGCATATGGCATTAGCAGAAAAATCAGCAATAGATCTCATGCCTTTGAAGTATCTCTAGTGGTTCATTAAAACTAGCTTTTCATTTGGAAACAACTATTAATTCTCTGTCTTTAAGAATCCATTCATATATGTGCTAAATTCAGTAATCGTTTGCTGTCAATTACCACAAAAATAATCACCAGTAGTCAAAAATGATAGCTAGCTGGAACAAGCTAAAACGTGGCTTGGTAAATTCAACTATCTTTGGGTGACACAACAAATGTTGTATCTTGCGAATGCGAATAATATTTAATTCATTAGCAACTCGTTTGTATTTAAGACTCTTTCGTTCTGTAATAATAGCATAGATTGACAGAGAAACGATTATAGATGATCGAATTTATTATGTTTGGCTCACAGTTTTTCTATGTCTTATCTGTGGGTATGGCTTCTGACAAAGGCAGAATATGATTGTGAGGAAATTTTTTATTGATCATCAAATGAGAATCTACTCCACGTATAGGAAAATGAACACGAGGATTTTTTATCGCAAATACGTCGTTTCATAGGATTGATATTAGTGCATATTAATTAATATATCTCATTCTTCTAGTAGTAGAAGGGAGTTTACCCATATTGCGTTTAATTCTCAAGCATGTACAAGCAAATTTTGTTCTTCTAGAGCCATGCAAAGCGCTTTATCGTCTACTCCTAACGTTTCTGCGATTCAACTTGATAAGCGAAAGTGAGATCAATATTTCTACGGTTAAGAGACCACCTCTAGGTTTCCCCAAACATGATAAACAAATTCGTAGGGCAGTTGTATTTTCAATTTATGTAATGCCATCAGAATTGACGAAAGCTGAAATCGAATGAATATTTTTCTCTGCTTTTAATGCTGGTTTCAAATTTCCCTGTAAAATTTATGTAAGCATGAAGAAAAAATGATTAGTATGATTCTGAATCTGAATAATTTTGTTTTAAGTAAAATGAACCAGATATCGAAAACACTTGATAGTTTAGCAGTACAAGCTAATTTCATACAGTACGATAGATAGTCGTTGAACTATTATAATGTCAGCATGAATTAAGGGGTCATTTCCATCACTTCACATAGAACAGTATACTTCCTGCAGAATCACAGAAGCAGGAGAACACTGATCAGATTTTAGGCACGTTTTCTAACTTATTATTCTCTACAAAATGGTAAATACACTTTTTAAAACGAAAGTGGTGATTAAGGATAAACGGGCTTACTCTTCATATTTTTTTGGTTTTGCCATTTTTCCAATAAAAACTTTAGAGTTTCAGAGATGTTTGCCACCAAGATACGCCCCAAAAGTAAAAATAGGTATAACATTCAGAACCAACCTCAAAATCTGCATCCAATGGAATATATTTTAGTTGAAAACTTCCGGCCCGATAATGGCCTTTCAGGGATCAGGGAAAACATTTTCTCGGAAATGTTACTATTGGGGACCACAGGCTAATTTTCGATTGAAAAATGTTTTTTACGAAAATATATATATGATAAGACGCAAATTGACGCTGATTGGGAATATCATATTCATTCAACTTTCACAGCGTGTCTATGCAAACTTTCAAAAACGTCACTAAATAGTCATTATCCTAAATGGATATAGCTTATGTAGTCCAGCTTTCAATTTTCTATCTTATCGTCTATATCGCGAAATTTTTCCACAAACAACTAACGAAGTTGTGGGTGTAGGAAGGGGAATAGGTGTCCCGTCAGGATCCTCATGCAAATCAATCATAACACCACACCCACACCCTCGACCTCGAGGCATCCCATAAGCAAGTGCTATAGTGATGAACGCACCATAAATCACTCTCAGACTTCTCGTTGAACTTTTGACATTGACTGAAACGAGTTTATCGAAACGATTGACTTCATCAGTTATCAATCTTCTTTTCATCTATGCACTTTGAAATAACCTAAAACGAGTGACATCGCGAGAATACAAGTGTTAAAAGTAGTCTATGAAGAGTTTTAATTTTTTTAGTTGATGCTTCTTGCCGAGTATAGATCTAGGAAATTTTCTACGAAGTTTCAGTTCTCGCTTATCCTTTTAAGACAATGATAATTGATCTACACTAAACAGAAAATAGTTGAATTTTAAAAGACGCTGAATTTTTTAAATTTGGCTGGACCATTTTATCTTCAGAAAGAAGTGATAAACAGAACGTGTCAAGCAGCATTTTGTACAGTGATGAGAACTACGTATAGTCATACGGACGCACACAATGAAAGACAAAGTGTATATGAAATGTTTCTACAGCAGAATGAAGTGATCCTGACCATTAAGAAACCAGCATATAGGAATTCAAAGTTGGCCTATTTTTTCTGACAAAACTATTGATAGAAAACCAAAGCAAGAACACGGACCTAAGTAAAAACACATGCTCTTTCGCATGAGATATATGAAAAAAACTACCGAAAAGCCCTTTTTAAGATTATGTGGTGATGTCTTATATCTTCATTTCTAAGTTGAGTGTCTTTCTTATTTTGATCTTCATCGAAAAATTCAGAATAAAAGAATGATGCAAGAGAATTTTGAAGAGAAATTCAATGTGAATAGCCCAACAGAATATTGCGTATTCTATTGAATAGCTATGAAGCAATGATTCACCTTCTTAGTATGACTAAATGCATGAATGACTGCAAAATGAAAGCAATACATCGACGCAATAGCCGATCTGATATGTTTTTTCTATTTTTCGTCTCGATTGATCTACCTTAGCACGAAGAAAAAAACATGCCTCGACATTAAAGACGCCATTAGTGCGCACGCGCAAGTGATAGATACTTGTTTATTCCAAAGACTACAAGCAAACGAAATGAGTAAGTTTCGTATCAACGGCTTGAAATTTTTATATTCTCCTCATTTAATTGTTTCTAGATTTTATCAATAGAGAACTTGAAGAAAAAGTAGGTTGGGACTTGAATGGAGATGGACGAATCGGTGGACCCGGCATCACATCTCAAGTCGAACAATCAACTCATTTTGATTTAAATCACGATGGAACTATTGGAGGATATCGACCTCCACCAGGTGGAGGTTAGTCATTCTCTTTGAATATAAACTACTGGTGATAAGAGATATCGAAGTATGAAATTTTTCACTCAAATTCTTATGTGATTCATACTTATAGAATGTCAATTAGAAAATCTAGAATTTTGATTTTGTTCTAAGCTTATTTACTTTTGCAAATAACTAATATAGTCACGTCATTTTCATTGTGTTTCTTTATTTATGCTTGATAGGCCTTATTGGTAATATCGAACAGGCGACACACTTTGATATAAATGGAGATGGACACATTGGTGGAGGTGCTGGTCATCGTCCTCCTGGTCATTAAAATCAACTTCAACAAATAAGACTGCATTCCGATGACCAATCGATGAACTTTTCTCATTTTTGTAGATAGATTCTTTTTTCACCGATGCCGTTTGACATTAACTATCTTTATATCTTTCCATATGGTAGAAATATTTTTTGTTTTCTAAAGATTTGAATTCGATGAGTATCTAAAAACTCCTAAGCGAAACGATTGACTGCATTTGTATTCGATAAAAGGCATAATTTATGTCGAACATATCTAAAAACATTTTACTGAATAGAATAAAAATTAGAAACCTTTATTTAGCTTTTTACATATTCATTGGAACTTGAGAATAAAATATCACCAATGAATTGAAAAACATTTGTTGAACTCATCATTATCACATAGACTCCTTTTCTCGATGTCGAAATACTGCAACTTAAAACAGTAATTGCATTCTGCTGTATTTGATGTACAATTCAATGATTAGTCAGTAATATTCAATAAAAATATGTTACTGTTCAAAGTTAAATTTCTCATAGGAATGGGTTTTCTATGGATGTTCGTCGGTTCGATAAGCTAATACAAATGAAACTAGTTTACATAATAAACCAAGTGTAATTTATTCTAAAACTCATTCAAATATTTATCATCACTAAAATGTAGCTAAATTCGTTATTCGAACATATTGATAATCAACAAGCAAATATAGTCTTCACCTACTCTAACAGTTTTAGTAAACTTAACTTCAGCCAAATTATATTAATACCATTTTATTTAAAATTGCTCTTCTTGAAAATTGAATACCAGCAACTGAATCTGATGTGAGTATCGAGATAACTCCACGTAAAAATGTTTCAAAAGATGGCAAGAAACAAGCAGTATATGAAAGACTTATTTTTATTTAATCAGATTTCGATTGGATATCATTGATGAGATTTGTTTGTCGAAATATAGTCTCGATTGATATTTTTGATACAAATACATGAAAATCCATAACAAATCTTTATCGTATGCAAAATTACCGTGCATATTGATAAAAAAATCTTATACTGAAATACCTAAATATACTTAGTTTAAAAATAAATCAATGATACAATTATAAATCTATTTTAGTAACTGTTCAAGATCAGTTAACCAATTCTTGATAAAACATCATTCATATTATATCACATTGAACTTTGTTTTTCATTCATCACGGTAGCCCAGGTGAATGAATCCGATACCGAATCCTATCGGATCCGATCAGATCCTACGATCCAATGAAATCTTATGGGAATCCGGGTTGTGAAAACAGTAATGGATCCGGCGGAAGAAACCTATTTTCTTATTTGTGTACGAATCAGCATTTAATCCCAATAGTGGAGGCCTGTTTTATCATGCGATGAAATCCAATCGGATTCCGATAGTAGGATTCGATAAAATCCAACACTAGGGATCCGAATCTCGGATCGCAACCAGGAATCCGATGGGATTTCGTCGGATAAGAGAAACTCCGATAGAAACATGATCGGATCCAATGGTCGGAATGATCCTCCTGGAAAGTGAACCAAATGAACCAAGAGTTCGCAGTGGTGTGAATTTCAAAAGATGAAGCTTTTCTTCGTTTCCTCTTCTAATTTCATGTCTTCATTAAATGTTTTTGATTTAACTGGTGACGAAACAACTACCCGATAACACTAAATCCAAAGTACTCATCTTTCTTACATGACTAATGGTATCGAAAAATTGTTAAAAGAGTATAAAATGAAATTCAATCAACAGCTTAAAATATGAAATGCTGAATAGTTCGATGATTGCTACAGATGTTAATTCATTACCCAGGTCAATCTTTCCAAATGCTCGTAACGGCGTCTTAAACGAAAAAAAAACGGCGCTATTACTGACCATAATCCGTCAGCCCCTTTTATGATCGGCCGTTTAGTGCAGTAAACGATCATCGTTTTTCGCCGTATGTTACCCGTAAACCGGTATTCCAAAAAACGACCTCCATACAATATCGCTTCTCGCATTACTTTCGGAGTACCGCTTTACGGCTAACATACGGTGAAAAACGATATGATCGTTTACTGCACTAAACGGCCTATCATAAAACAGGTTGACGGATTACGGCCCGTAATAGCGCCGTTTTTCACCGTATTATACCGTTTACGGTCGTTTTCTTTGGCCTGGGTACTAATCATAGTCAAACCGGTGTGGGAGTACTTGTGGAGGGCTGTGCTGATCCATGCGAAGCTACCACAATCACCAATCAGGCACAAATTATTTTTAAACAAATCCGTTGCTATCCACAAAATACCACAAAAAGTGCATATTTTGCTACGCTTCTGCCCTTAGTTACCAAACTATATGGAATCAGTATTTCTCATGACGAGTTTATAAATAAGCACCAAAATATCCGTAACGTAAATAAACACCCGCAATACTCTAAATAAACTTGTGTATACAGTAAGTTTTAAAAGCAAGGCGTACAATTTCGAATTTCATGAAGGAACTATACATTTATTCAATATGATGAAGAAGACATTACGCTTTTCAAAGGTGTTTTCATAGCTTCGAAAGTTGGACGAAAGAAAATCGACGGTATCAAAAATATGCTCTGCCATACTTTTGCTGGTCTTACTTCTGAATTTTTTCAAATCAACTCAATAAAGAAATGGAATGGTTTTCTTCATATCTCTATTTCTCAAGGCACAGGATTACTAAATATAAATCCGTTTTTAGAGAATTTAACAAGAGAGAGAAGACCGTAAAATATGTATATATCCTCCATCACTCACTCAAGTTTTAAAAGTTTGACTGCTGTAGATAGTAGTATTTTCTTTATATTTATTATTTTACGTCGATCAAGGCTCATATGATCGATGTACAACTCTGCAGTACTTTATATTCAGATATTTTATAACCATTTAGATTTTTCTTGCTATTGAACTTTTGGGTAAACCTGAATTAGGTCGAAAAATTGTAGTGTTGAAGGGTGAGAATATCGAAGATGAAAATGTCGAAAGGCATTGTATGAATATTATCAAAGAAAGAAATAGGGCTATGGTGTGACGATGAAGACTTTTTGTTAAATATAAGAAAGAAATGTGAGTGATAAAAAAGCTTTTAACAACGATAAAACTTTAGCTATAGAAAATACATAGGACGGAAGCATTAATTGGTGAGAAACATGTACATTTTTATTTACCTTTCTTTGCTACTACGTATGCCAGACTGGATAAAAGTTCAGATTTATTGATCACATTATCGTCATATCGACTATAAAGTGTATTTACATGAGGATGAATAGTTGTTGTACTAGTGAGTTTCTTGTGTATTGCACCATGGGAATGAGTATGGTTGTGGGGTGTCGGTGTCGGGAGGAATGCTTTTCTAACAGTTGAACCCACACCCATACCCTCAGTTAGAAATTTTAGTAGTATTCTTTTCATGAGAAGTTTAACGCAACATACGTTAGAATGTTCATTGTTCTTGTTCATAAAAAATCTATGTAGAGAAATAGTCTCTCTGTAAAATGCCTATCTTTGTTGAAAATGTCGAGTTTCTTGGTTTGTGAATGTTTAGTTTATTTGAAATTCGCTGAAATTTAAACTGTCAAAAAAGGAGGATAGAATATTGCAAGATAATGATTTAAAAAATCAATCATATGAATTTTCGAAATGTGTTAATTCATCCATAGAATCGCAGGAATCCACTAGCAGTAGTTACATCGGATTGCCTTTTCTTTTTAATAGAGAATTTTCTTTTGAATTTTACAACAATGGTAGAATTCATAGGTATTTAGTATGAAAGACCGTATCCTTTGACTTTTTTTTGAACTTGACTCCTCTCTTTAATACATATAGGATATTTTTGGCGCCTAACAGCTGCAAGAACTAGTCTAATATCTTATGTAGTAGTCAATTGCGTATTCTAAGATGCCCGCTCGTGTTTTTTCTATAGACATTAACAGTTTTGCTCCTATGGGACAATCAAATCAGCGATAAAAGAGCAGAACCACTCGCAGCTCGACTGAAAGTTAATTAGGTAAAGTATTTTTGCAGCTTAAGCTTTTAATATTTTTAGGAGACACGAAAAGTCTTTTTTATAGACTCCTGAATCAATTATTAAAGATTGAATTCTAGTGTTGTTCAATAAAATAGACTCATTTCGTACAGCAATATGCTGACGAGCTGGACTGTTAGAAAGACAGTATGTTGTATGAGTATACATCCTCAAACTGCATCAACGTTAAATATCACGTCACAACTACTTATTTGAATAATAGTTAACTGATTCTATGTTAATTGATTTGACATGTTCGTTTTAAAAGTGAAGACCTCATATATTCGTTCGAGTATTTTTCTATCACTGCGATTAGAAAATTTATATGCTTGAAATTTTGATAGTTTCAATTTCATTAGATGGTATGGGTTTAGCTAAAAGATAATATGGCAAACATATTTACATGCATAAGCCTTTATTTTCAGAAGTTCTGCTTTCCCGTAATTTAACTTGCACATATGTATCGTTAAGCGGGTCCCCAATGTGTTAATCTATCAATAGTGATAAAGTTGAATCCAAGGGGAAAAGCGGATCCCGGGATTGCAGGATCCTCTGGATTACCATCGTATCCGCTGGATTGTATGGATCGCCACCGTATCCTGGATACGAGAATATCATGCAAATATAAAGGATGGGATAGTGAAATGACGTATTCACGAATCCGTCTTTTGTCTGTGATAGATATGGATGATACAAGAATGACAGAGTACCAAAGTCAGAAGTTCAGTAATGCCGTTCTATACCCAGGTCGAACAGAACGATCCGTAAACGGTCGCATACGATGAAAATACTGCCCGTTACGGCATCGTATTATCCCGTTTTAATAGGGTCAGTATTACGGCATCGTATTATCCCGTTTTAACAGGGTCAGTATTACGGCCGTATGTTCTATAGAATACGATAGTATGACGCTGTCTTCACGAGGGTTTTACGATATATATACACTGTCCGTGTACGGCCGTAGTGCTGATCCTGTTAAAACGCCACAAAGCGGCTTAAAACGGTCGTTTAACAGTGGAATACGGTGTAAAAACGACCGTTTACGATACTGTTACGGCTATTTTCGGTGTTCCGTTTTGATCGACCTGGGTAAGTCAATCTGCATGCAATCTTACTGAATTCGTCTTCAATCAAAGTTGTTACAGTTTTTCTGATGCTGAAATACGTAGAAGAAATAAAAGTTTTAAGACTGTTGATGTATGTTCATAAAGATAATGTTGAGTTCCAGTACTACTTCATTGTTGCCGAGAAAGGTATCCTCAAAAGAACACATTTACTTGGTCTTTTATTATATAGATATACTCCGGCGAAAATACATCCGTTTTGCTTGAGATACTCAGTGTTTACGTACCTGAACTCGATATAATAATCGTAAAAAATCAGTTCATCAATACTAAGAGATTCACGGCACAATGATTATTTTTGCAGTACTATATGAATAAAGAGACTTCATGAAAAAATCGTGCTAGAAAAGATCATGTTTTGATGGAGGTAGAATTTCATAGAGCACTTTCTATGTCAAAATTTAATGCTCTAAATACTTCAAATCACTTGATAGACCTTTGGCAAAATTATGCTTTCGACTGAAAACACTATATTGTCAAGGACCGATTTCTCAAAATACTTTATCAACAGAAGTTCCATTGGTGTGATTTTGAGGTACATAATGAATACCGTAAAATTCTGCAAGAGCTAACATGGGATCTCCAAGAATATGTTTGAGAGATCTGCCTTAAGAAACTGATAAGTGATCCATTTTCCGTTGAAAATATTCTCGATTTCACTTGAAAATTAATAGAAATATTACATATAGTGAAATGAAACATACTGACGAGGGAACCGCTCGAAGTGATTCATTGCTTTTGAGCTCATACCTTGAGCATAAATAGGGAACCACGACACGAGAATAACTCAAAGAGGATTTGGGCCCATGTGCTTGTGGGACTGAGTTATAACCGTTTTACTGAATTTTTTCCCTAGGACACGTACCCTTCTTACAGACCGAGTCTTCAGAGAGGGTGTGGCTGTGCTTGTTAATTTATACGTTCTCCTATCTCACACGCACAATCACCCAGAGCCTAACTATCAAATGACTGCTCATGTAGTCAGAAATATAAAAACAACTCATGCCTTTATCTCATTCAATGTATTGTGCACAATTAAGAATCCCTGGGAAATTACATCTGAATGTGGCCCGTTGTTCCTAAATGTGAATCTCGTTATAAAAGGGTTTGTTAGGTGTGCTTTTTTGTATATTCCACTGTCATTTATTTTTGTCTCATGGATACATCTGCCCCCGTAACTTACACTCACGCTCAACCTACCAGTGCCACACGCCCAATAAACCTTATTGGATTTGAAGAAGTAACACTCTTGAGAGAAATAGGTCATGCATATCATCTCCGAGACTGATGGCAAGCTATTCAATCGAACTTGTCATTACACAGATACCCCTGCACTATAGTTAGGAGTTAAAACAACATTACTAGGGTTGATCGGAAAAGGACGATCTTAATCGTGTAATTAAAATCTTTCCATGTGATTTGCACGTACTTCTTTGTTAAACTCTGCGAGCAAAAGCACAACAGAACAACTCTAGTTTGTTTTCCTTGCAAGAAAATAATATTTAAAAAAGCAACAATAAAAACAAATCTGATTATGTATAAGTCACTAGGTATTCTACCAAGATTTGACCATTAGAATAGACAACAAAATTGTCTTGATCGTCAGTGGTCGATTCAAAGCCGTCCGGACATGTCGTCATTGTGTCATTACCAAACCAACTTCGTCCAATCACTACACGACATAATAGCACCGTTCGTTGTTTGTTCACTTCATCCGGTGGAGAATTTAATTGACAGCCTTTCTGGCTGGAAGAGAAATAGAAGCCGCAACCGTATCTCGACCCTAATTGGAAAAAAATGACGAATAAGAAATTTTCGTGAATGATATGAAATAATACTGTGAAAGTCGATTAGATTCGAATTAAATCCGGAATCAACGATTTTCAACGCCGCTTTGTGGGAACATCCATGGAAGAGAAGACGCTCCGTATTGTGATGACCAACACGAGTATCGATAACCTCTTTACAAGCTATATACTGTACTGTGTGCATGGAGTTGTGAATCTCATCGATACTGATGATACGTGTTGGATCTAACTGTAAGAGCTCTGTTACATTTTGGAATGTATTCGAATCGACAGTAATTGGCACTAAGAATTCATTCGGTTCACCCGGCATTTCTATTCGAGTATCAAAACTATCGCAGCCTTTTCTCAGATCGTTCAAAATTTCTTCTTTCGACGACATGCCTAGTATTATGTGCGTTGGAATTACTTTGCCATGTTGAAATGAAATGCAAATGATAAGCGGATAATGATCGATCGGTGTTGATCGAACTACATTCGTCACTTGTGTGCCCAAGCAGTCCAGTAACATGTTTAACAACCTAAGAAAATTAGCGACAATCGTAAAGATTTGTTCAACAGATCCAATGAAAACACTAATGATCTAAACACACTTACTTTTCATAGTCGTCATCCTTGGTTCGATCGAACACCCAGGTGATGAACTGACTTTTAAGACAATCAACAATCACTTTAGAACTGAAAACATTTGTACAGAAAATGTTCGCAGCAATACTAATACTATGATGGAGAAATAGAGCCAAAGGTCGAGACTAAAAGAAGAAGAAATTGTACTCTTTTTTGTTCACACAATAATATTCTTACCTGCTCACTATGAAACAATGAGTCGCGGAGAGCTTGATGAAGTGATTGCACATCGTTCTGCTTCATAATCGATGCAGCTCCATCGATCGATGCAAATCGATAAAGTTGATTATTATTTATGTTATCACAGTCGTGTGGAATAAAGCTTTGAGCTAAAAGTATCAAGCCCAATGAAAAGAAATCGAAAAAGAGATCTGTATTATCGGAAATTCTTTATTGATCGGTTAAAAGCTGCTCTGCTCACGGGAAAAAGTCAATCATGATATATAGTGACTTACGTTCTACTGTGTCAGGTGTGTCGAACCAGTTTTCGTCAAGGCCTCTCTAATCAATGGGAAATAATAATTATTTACAAAATCGTTCACATGGTGAAAGGTTGACTTACTAAGTCGTCATCACTATCAGAGTTTGAGTAATAGGACGCTTTCTTGTCGTCTTCCATTGTTAGTCAAGTTTGAAAAAATAAAATCAACGATATTTTGAGCCGGTTAATCATTTTTATACCTTCTCGCTTACTAAAACATATATTGATTTTTTCCCCTGGGAAATAAGAACAACAGAACGAAGGGTTCGATAAACTACTACATATAGATCCCGCCATGAGTCTCATGGATCATATTAATGTCACTTTTATGTTTTTTTCCAACATACACAAATCGGGGCAAATATAGAAAAAAATGCATGGACAGGGTAAATCCATGGGAGAAGTAACACTTTATAGATGACTTTCTCCGAATCTACTGAAACCTTCGGAGTTTATAGAGCTCGATGAGCTGATCATTTCGGTATCAATGTATTAGGGTTTGAATATATTGTCAGATCAAAATGGGCAAAATATGTTATTCGGCCTTTTGAAAAGATAGTTGTCGAAATAGAAGGGCTTGAACTTTGTGAAAGCATTTTCTCCTTCATCACTCTCTCAATCAAAACTAAACATTGAATATATATTTGGATAGCTCGCGATTCACTCTATCTAACCACATATGAAACACGTAGTTCAGGATTCCGAGTGAAACTTTCCACGGATCAGAATTTTTCAACAGAAACGTAAAATTTCGCTCGTAATAAAAATTCTCTTCCGAATCGGGGTGATCGGTGGTACTGTGAAAAAAAAGTCCGTTTCCTAAAGAACCCAAACCGGTTGTGAAAACCTTTCAGAAACCTGGAAAGGTTTGCGGGAGGGTTTGGGAGATTTTCAAACGTTGTCAAATATACCTTTTAGGTTTCCGAGACATTGGAAACCCCGGGGTTCCCGACAATACCGAATTCAATGCCTTTGAGGTTTTCTGGAATACATTTTTCTTAATGTCGGAAACCAAACTTTGTCCTTGGAAACAGTTAGGGTACTGTTGGAAACCAATATTACCACAAAAACTGAGCTGGTATCCGAATGGGTTTGGGAAAATGCCTTCCCGGTTTCCGAAGTCTTTCATCGGAAACCTAAAAGGTTCCCGAGCGTACTGAGTGTCGAAAAATTATACTGGAATACCGAAATCGGTTTCCATGGGTTCTTGAATCTGTCAAAGGTTCGCAAAGGGTTATAAAACACTTGAATGTTTCACAAAACAGCCCATAATAAGTGTGCAAAATATCTCAGAAGCACGTTTTAGGTGTTCAAGTTTTCTTTCCAAATCTTCATTTCCGACCATTTTATGGTATCATTAGTTCAATTGAATTTGCATTTTAGTTTTTATAACTAGCTTAATTATGGGTCTCTTGCTTATTCATCCCTTTTTCGAACTCTGAAAAGACCCTATACTTTTGAAATCATATAATTCAATTCTGAAATTCATAAGAAGAGTCAATTTTGGATTATTCATGATAAAAGATAAATTAAGATTTTGGACACATAAATATTTATAGCGAAACACTTATGTGATTCTGTCTTCATACGTTCAATTTCAAAACGACGGAAACTCTATCCGGCCATGAGAGTCTTTAAGACTTATACCGGTTCGGACTGAAAAAATTCTGCACTGGACTTATAAATATAACTGTCTGATTACTGCGAATTAATACGACTGAAGCATACTGAAATCATTTCTGCTTCTCTACATATACGGATAAGACGTGTTTTTCTTATCGATTCTCTTCTATTGTCACGGTAGTTCACATATACGTGGATGCACGTGTGATCACGTGACAGATATTAGCTCATTGTTATCAATAAACAACTATCATGGAACAATAAATATCGTTCCGATAACTATGTCTAATCAGGGCAAAAGTATGAAATGTCTGTCTCCTTCTAATAACCCCATAAGAGAGAATCATTGGGGTGGTGACATAATGAATTATAAAAATTAAATGAAGATTATGCTTTAACATCGTCCCCATGTGTTAGTGAACAAGGTGAAAACGTGGTAGAACCACGAGTGATAATGATAATGATCTTCATTTTAATGGTCATGGAACAGCGAAAAGATCTAGATCAATTCAACGAAAACCTCGAACAATTATTGATTCTTCTTACACAGCGATGAATTCAACCAATAGGTTTCTATCTTTTCAAAGAATGGATAGTGTAAACATCCAATCGAATAGTAAACAATGTGAAACAACGATAAATGCTGAAGGAAATTTTAAATTTGACATTACAAATAATGCCATTACCTATGCAATTGACCAGTCATTTCCGGCTATTAAAATTGTATGTTATCCGAAGGTAAATGATCGAAAACTGGTGCAATTATCATTAAAGAATTATTCAAGTTAATTGTTGATGAATTTAAAAGTATGAACCCGAAACACAATGAAAATTTTGGATTTGACTGATGGTATATACATTCTGGTGGAGATTTACAGTGTATTACTCGTGATATTGATTTTCTCATATACTTATGTGATATTAAACATATTCTAGATGTGGTTCTAGATACAAGAATTACTTTAATATTACCGAAGCATCTTAATAGAAGATGCTTTTACTCGAAGACGACTAGGTGTTTTCAATCCTGACACAATGTTCAAAGTATAATGCGACATAATTTCATGCAATCCGATTTGTACATGAGTTCTTGAGACGTATCTATGCGAGTTAGGGATTTCCGTCCCGCATAAATAACTATTGCTTTTCTAGAACGATTACAAACGCGTTACAAACTAGCATTTAGACGGGTGTATACAAATTTATTTTGATTAGTAGTTATGTACGACCAAAATCCTTCTGAGCGCGTTTAGATGACAAGTGCTGGATGCGTTTAGCACTGTTGTCAGAATCCTGTGCCATAAAAACGCGTCAGAATGTCGCTGTTTGCAACAATAATGCATTTATCCGCGTCGAAAATGCGTTTTTCGATTACATGGGGCGTATTGAACATATGTTCTGGAACGGAACTCGCATCGTATATAACCTACATCTATGGGACGACATAACGACCTTAATCCTTGCTAGAGATAAATCACTCTATGATTATCTATTTATATATTGGCATCGATTAGTGCAGCATCTACTTACCTCGACTGAAGCTCTATCTTTTCAGCAATCATGGAATACGTATCTTACCGTAACTTCTCCCGATAATAAGTGGGTAAAATCAATGGGATTTTGTAAAAACAGTATTTTCCCATATCGTCTAGAGGAACAGGGGAAACACGGTCTCATTGATTGGATGGACTTTGATGTAGTACATACTAAGCAACATGAATGCTTTAAGAAATCAAAAAACATGATAAACTCTTTCATATATAAATATATTCTGTTATCAGATGAGAACAGTTGAATTTTTAACTTCTTGGACGGATCATAGAATGCAAACATAATAAAATAACCCTAAGCGGATACTATTCCAACATTCTCTACCATTAATCAATCCTGATCTCTGCAAATGAATTAATAGCGTTATCTTCAGGATCCCTCAGTAATGATACAACTGTTGTAAATCCACCTGTCGCATTTTAACATGTTCACTTTCTTCTTCTTATTGTTTTTGCCTTTTTCTTTTTTTCTCATGGCTACCTCTTACCCCGAAGTGTATTACCATGAATTGATCGAAGTGTGATACTCAACCTGATATTTTTTTTAATCATTGTTTCTTATTTCTTCTCTTTGTCTCTTTTTATCATATATCTTGTGAACCACATATTCATGGCACAATAAAATAGATATAAAAAAAAGCATACTGAAAACACATCAAAATCACCTCCTCTGGCACACATGCTGAAACAAACACCACCAAGCGATATGTCTGATGATCACGAAAACACATCAAATGGTACCTTATTCTCTGACCTTTCCGCCTTGTGATCAAAATAATATAACCACTTAAGGGGAAGAAATTCATATCCGTTATTAATTCCTCGATCCGAGCTTCCATTGGCCACAAAACGAGACAATCGGAAATTTAAGTGCTGAAAAGTAAGATTTTTTATCTTAGCTCCTTTCTCCATTTTAATCGAATTTTGAAATAGGTTATCGGGGCCAAGAAATTCGAAGCCATTATCATTTTCTGAATTTATATTTCTCATGGTCAAAAACGCAACTTGTCGAATGAGCGATTTTTTTGTGTTAAAATAAAAGTTCTTGGTAATCGGGTTTTGTAATCGGTTCGTTGAGCAAATAGTATTATCTTATAAAGGCGTAGCATTTATGGCGGCAGAATAGTGTAATAATGGAAGTTTGGGCCGATGTAGATGATTTACGTTTTTGTGAGTTACTATTGAATGATGTGCTGAGTTAAAAGAATCCTTAAAAAGTCTATTGTGTATTTGATATTGTGGGAAAAAACGTGTTACTTTTCATGGTATGAATAATGGCATCGGTTATATCTATACCAGTATTTGCACTATATGCTTCTGTCTCATGAAGTGAAGGGTCATATGAGTCGAAGAGAAAATCGTTAGTTTTTTCATTTCTGTCTTAGACTCTATATATAATGACGAATTAATAATGGTGAGTTCGATTTTGAAAGTTCAAAGCTTATCGATTGTTTCATTTCTATTTAGATTCAACATTCCAAGTCGGTGGTTTCATGAACCAGATGTTGCAGGAACTGGTAGAAAAAATGTTGTAGAGTGATCTTATACTTTAGAAAAGCACGTGAAATCGATGGCTAATTCTAAGTAGTACTCATGCCGACAGCTTTGCCAAGTTTTTGTAATGAATTTGACCAACTTGCTGTGTTTTACGGCAAGAGTCGGTGGAAATCATTGGAAAAACTTAGGTAAAAATTTCCAGACTGAGTGCTGCTACGTTCCAGCAATTATCCTAGTATTCATCCAGGATAAAGTAACTTGGCTGCATCTTTATTATCTTCTCTGGCAGGGTCCGGTGTGCAGAACGATCGATCTGATTTATAGCGATCCTGTGGTTCTCATTTCAGATTGGGAACAATGCAACGTCGGAAACCTTTAATCTGTTTCCGAGGTTGGTATGCGAACTAAATTTTTACTTCCTGTGTTAGTTTCCGAAGTCTCGGAAACTGTGTCTCTGAAACCCTTTAAGGGTTTCAGGTAGTAACAAACTCGAAAACCCTCTCCGGGTTTTATGGGATAAGGTTCTTTTTTAGAGAGTACACGTATGCTCTCGAATCGAGAGCTTCTTGAAAAGGATTGACTTTAACAATGTGTGAAAATGAAACGAAATCAGAATTTTCCACGAGATACTTCACGTTAACTCTGTATTGCCACGAAATGATTTTCGAAATTAAGAACAATGATCTTGAATTTGAGAGTAAAGAGAAAAAAAGACGTGAATAAAAAGACAATAACTATTATCTAACATGATCGCTGTTTTGTATTGATTTAATTCGTTTAGTCTAGTGATTTTCCAGGAAACGTTTTGTATGATGAAGATTCGAAATGAATTCTTTCAATTCACACGGTTTATTTCGCTTATGCTTACATGCGCACTTATTGCTATGAAATCATTTCGTACGATGCACTTTGTACGAATCGAATTTCTCTGGTGTTTGGTTCCGAGCGGTCTACAAACTTAAAGGCAGCCTGTCATTCATGATTTACAAATAAATAAGTTCCCAGAACATGTAATCCGACAATAGGACCGAGTCGGATTTTATATGAATTTTCGTCAATCCGACGAAATCCTATCGGAATCAGGGAAATGAATCGATCAACGACCTGGAGTGTTGAGATCCGATAGGATCCTACAACAGGAACTCAAAAGAATCCAACGTCCCGTTCTGACTGATCTCTAGAATTGCTACTAATTAGTTGTTGCTGCTTAATTAATTAAATAGGTTTTCCCGTCGGATCCGTTTATGGATTCATTTCCCGGAACTCTATCAGATTTTATCGAATGATCGGATCCGATCAGATTCGATAGGTTCCGTTATCAGATTTATTCACCTGAGTTTATATCTTTCAAGTTTATCGATTTTGACTGTAGAATATTTATATCGTGGAATGAACAGTTAGGTATACAATTCGTTAAGGAAGACAAGTGCTATCACACAAGATCGATTTCAAATGGGCTAATCAAAGAAAAGTCTACATAGTAGCTTGAAACGTTTGCAGTATTGCATTTCGATTTACAAAAACAATAAAAACCACTTGTACCGCGTCGATATGTATTGCATAACCTATCAATGGATTGTGCTAGAAAAAGATAAAAATAAAACTTGATGATCTATTTTCAACCACGTTTCAGAAAATTTTCTATCAAACTTCTTGCAAAAAACATAAATGCATAGGTAGGGTGTGGGTGTGGGTGTGGGAGAATGCGTGTGCCGGTGTGGGAGTGGGTGTTAGTGCTATTTGCATTTAGAAACCCACACGCATACCCATTCCTTGTGAATACTTCGAAAGAATTAAGTGATGTACTATGTTTGTGATCTTCTGTTGATCATCTCGACTAGTTCGTCACTAAAAACCGTCTGAAGTGTCCTGTAGCAAGAACGCATTCATGATTACACTAGCTGTACTTTTACGCAGATCCTCACACCGTTGAGAAAGGCCCAAATCTAGCTAGTAGTTCAATCTTAATGTACTAATACTCACCCTCAATCTCACCCGTGCTATTCCTCGAAAACAAAAGCGCATACCAAGCAACCGACACAACACTGAACTATAAAGTAAAACTCTGTTGTTATGTTTACTTTTGTAAAGTTTTTAATTCTACATAGAAAGAATGAAAAAGAATAATTCTACACTTCTAAAAATGATTTCTGTATTGATACTACGATATAATTCATACTTAAATAGCGTATTTTCAGAAATCGCGAAATACTTATTTATAAATTACTTTTTTCATTCTTTATTTTCTTCATATTTCCAGTAATACTTCCATAGCACAGATAAACACGATGTATTTTTCTTTTCTAATTTGTTTAGAATTAATTCGAACGAATATCGATAGACTTAAAGCCAACTGAAGAGTCCTTTAGCAAGATCGAAATTGCGATCTTGGCATGCTGAACTCATCCTCACCCTCACACCCACATGTCAGATTCTTCTACATATGCCCATCGCGATGCTTTTTCTTTAATCGTGCAACAAGGAATTTTACATCGAAGTGAGTAAGCAAGTTATTAAAGGATTTCATCATCTGGTCAAAGGAAGTGGAAATTCGAAGAAGAATATCAACAAGCAAATTGTTTTTCTCTTTCATAAAATAACGATTATTTTAATACGAAACGCAGGGAGGCACTGGCAGTTGTATGTTTGAAAAAGGTAGATTTAAAGATAAGGAAGGTATCCTTTTATGGCATGGTAAAATGTCAATACAATCGTCAGTTTATTGACATTTATGTTATCATTTTATCATAATGGAAAGTAATATGTCAACAGAGTTGATAGTACCTAGCGTCTAGATAAGAAAACTTTCATGTTCTCTGTGCCGATGTTTTATAAGGACATGAAAAAATTCCTATTGGTTTCATGATTCTTCATTACTACACCTTATATAGCAAATAATTTTTGGATTTTATTTTTTATTATGTTCTCATATGTAATAGTCATGAGAATGTTGGAGAATATTCTACGGTACTGTTGCCCTTCTTTTGATCATAGCGGAAGATCAAGAAATGTATAATTTTTGTAAGTAGAGTCACTAATCAGTTTGAGCACTGGCTTTTTCTATAATTGTTGGCGGGTGCTGGGTCGATTTATTCGAAGATAATCGCTTGAAGTAATGTGTGGCATCGATTGTACGTCGAAAGACTATTCTTCTTCAGACAATTAGTGTCATTGTTTATTTTTCGCACTGAGAATTGATTGTAATCCCTATAATAAGATAGCAAGCACTTTGCCTTAGTCTGCTTATATCGGCATTAGTAGTGGAATACATATAAGAGAATAATTTGAAAGGTACTACAAAGATTATATGATATGCTATCGATAAGAATGGAGGGTCTATGTGAGTTTTCAGCTACCATAATCGATTTCGCGTAATCTATGACGATCATCAGATAGATGCCCAAGTTGAAGAAGTACGACGGAAAACTACAGGAATGCACGGAAAACCAACGGAACATGGAAGCAGTATTCTGGTCGGGAAAATTCGTACTTTTCCCCGATGATTCCTGGCCGGTTCTCACAGGAAAGCGAAAGGATCTGTTGGAATTGGACGGAAAGAAGTCCGAGAATTTTCTGGTCGGAATACTGCTTCCATATTCCATTGATTTCCTGTGATTTCCTGTGGGGACCAGCGATTTTTCCGGGTCTTTAATGCCGGTTTCTACATTATCCAGTGACCGGAATCTTCAACCTGGGTGGCTTATGACAATCTATTCGATTTCCAGAAGGAATATCCAAAGATTCAATTTAACATAGCTAGAAATTATTCAAAACAAAGTTTAAATTGAAAAGTCTTGATTCCAAATATAAAGAATTGTTGTGTACGGTGCTGTACAACTGGATTTTTCCAGTTTTTTTGTCCCTTCCTATTTCAATGCGAACCAGAAAGAGAACAATGTGAAAGTTCCATGTTCGTAAAAATTGTGCTATTTTATGCTTCCGTGTGATAAAAAAAATTCACTGCAAAGATTTTTATTCCTACCAGTTATTTCACACATAAATGACTAGGAGATAAAAAAAAAGAAGAGTGCATCTCCATTTTCCCTAAATTATAATTTATTTATTGGAATCAACAGTTTCTCTATCAATTTTATGTTCAATCATAAAAGCGTCAAAGGTTTTTCATAAAATACAACCTTTACGCTTTTTTGCAATCTTCTTCTTTTCGTTGTCGTTAACACAGGCAATGCGCTGCCATGTTTTCTTATTTGTAATTGTTCAGAGGTGATGAAAATGCTTTTCGTAACATAAAAGAATGGATGTAAGAACAGTGATTTATATACTTTACTGGCCTTGAAACATGTAGAACAACATGTTTTTGTATGTCCGATGAACTATAACGTCATCAAAAGGAGTAATATACAATAACTATGTTTGCAGTGAAATGAGCATAATAAGGAAAATTTTCAAATGACAAACTAAATACAAATAAAACATTCAGAACGAATATGTTTCGTGTTCGATGTGATCATTTGAAACATTAAAAACGCAATCTATGTCATTAAGTGAACAAAATACTTTGGAGGGTATGCTGAGCTAATCTACAGAAAACGATTTGAGGTTCTGAAAATATTGAAGATAATTGACCTCTAATAAGAAATACGCTGGGAGAACATACTTTCTGATTTATTTCGTTTCTATATTTCACCTATGGAGAACAACCGATGTCCATACATTCCGGATGGCTCAAGCGTATATGTGTTTGCTAAGAATAATCAGCATAAACATAATGAATTCAGTCGAGATTCAATTCAGTCACACCGACGAACGTTACTGGTTTATCTATCAGCAAATATTGTTATCGAATGGTTCTTTTGGAATCGTCTTACGATATTCATTTTCGAGAGAAAGTCACAAGTTGTTTAAAATATTTTCTAGATTTGTTTCAACGACTGGGTGGAGAATTTTTATTCGGCAGTAAATCAAAGCAGTAGTAAGAGATTTTATTTTATTCACGCTCTCGATTTCGTTCTCAGAGTGAAACATAGGTAAAGAGAAGATGTCGTCGCAGTGTTGGAAATAGTTTACTTACTTAGTTATTTTGCTTCTTCATTTTGTCTTTTTGAGTCTTACTTCTTTTTTATCATGAGAACATGATATGTTCGAGGCATAGTTTGATTATCCCCTTGATTTGGAATAACAGAATGGAGCAAAATTATTTGTTAAACTGTGCAAACAGAGACAAGAGGTCGGTTTTCAATTAATCTTGGATATACGACAGATACATATACGAAATTGATATAAATCCTTCGTTTTTCAATAAGTATATAATGAGCAATTTTGGATCAATGTTAATTTTGATTTTATTTGTTGTATTTAACCGTGTTCCTTCTAGCATTTGACTATTGTTACTGCCAAGTATACTGTAATTATTTTTGGAGAAGAAAAAATTTGTTTTCTCTCAGTGTTGCAAATTTTTCTTCTTAAGATCCTCGGAAAACAAGAAAACATATTTTCTCTAGGCATTTATTGAATCCTTTAGCATATGTGCTCAGTTGACGATGTTAACTAAGCAAAAATGTTAGGTTTATTCAATATTGGATCCTTATATCGTTTTAGTCTTTTAAAATATAACTACAATCGATTTCAGCGTGTTCAACGCACTGAAAATATCAGTGTATGCCAGATAATGAGTTCATTGAAAAATTGACGAATATTTATATAACCTAAGTGAACGAGAGAAGAAAACGGTATTCGAGAGAGAAGCTAATATGTAAGGGAGCGTTGATTGAATACATAGGATCTATGACTACTAACTAGATGAAACATAGCGAACCGTAGTCGCACTTAGGGGTGTTAATTTTTCTTTACTTTATTTTATTTTATTAATATTAATGAAATCTTTCTATTTGAAAAATAAAGATTAAGATAATCTTTATATTTATTAATAAAAATAAAGAAAATATAAAGATAAACGTAAGAATTTTTCTATTGTCGAGAAGGGAACAAATTCTGGCTATAATAATAGGATATGCAAAGAAGAAGCCGTTTCGAACATGCAAACGTTCTTCTTTTCAAGAAAAGGCTGTAAATAAATATTTGATGTCACAAAATATGCAAAACGCTCTCATGAATTTACTGATTCCTAATTAACGAATAGTGAAAAACACGCTTAGATAACAGATTCAATCGATTTTTAGACTTGATCTTTTATCTGACAATCATTTTGATGCCATCAGAAACTTTCCAAATTGGATTCTATGTCATCCTTACACTTACATGAATATCGCTTCATGAGAGAGATCATATGACTCTCAAGCTAATCAAATCTAAACCGTCTTTTATGATAAGTTTGAGAATACATAGATAAGGTAGTTATATTCATATAACCCTTAGATATCCAATTTAAGGCAGCGATGAAGAAAAACATTGAAAAACGATATCTCGTTGGTGTCTTCTTGTATTATTCATCAAGCACTTATAGTAGTAATTTGTCAATCCAACCAACTTCGCTCTTTCAAAGCGCAAAGTAAATTTAAAAAGATGAAGTTTCAAAGCAAAAAGTAATCAAAGGATTGTTTGTCATATAGTCATATAGAATTTCACTTCTTTACTTCCATCAGCTCATGTGAAAAATTCATTTGATCGTTTGATTTGGATTTTTTCTATTCAAATATTGAAGAATTTCAGTCTTGAAGAACGTGATATATGTTATGAATCCTTTTATTGATCTGCGAGAAGTGCCGATGAACGTATATAAATATTTTTTCTCATCCCCACATCGATTACAGTTTCTACGCTGGAAAAAAAGAATTTCCAATTCATTGCAAAATTTAGAACCCTTTGAAGGATTTCGTACATTGATTCGAAACCATCAAAATGGCTTACCAAACGTGTAGGAATATTTTTCATGGGTTTCGTACTTTTGCCTGAAAAATATAAAAAGGTTCCAATTTTTGCAACGAATTCAGAACCTTTTTAGTTTCGGTAATCGGACCATTTTGGTTTCCAGTGTAGAGGAATAAAGATTTTTCTCGTCTTGTCTTTGATATAACTTGTGATGGCATTACAGCACCATCAAAAAGATTAGCTCTCGATATTTTTTCCAAACACCATATTAATCTTGGTATTCTACATACTCTTTTATTGCTACGCTTAGATAAACTTTTTCGACCTGATTCTATGTGATTTCGAACATTCTATTACGATTCAGGAGATTTAAATGAAGATATTTGATGATGGACATCATAATGAGTTATGCACTGCTCAGACAAGCTTATTATATCCACAAAAGGGTAATTAACTAACACATCGCAGTATTTATATAAACGTTAATTGTATCATGCATAGAAAAGAGGTATAACTGTTGTTCTACGGTTTTCCATCTACCAGTATCCGGGAAATCACACTCCTTAAGAGAGAATGCATGAGAAAGTCGAGCAACCCTCTGATAAGTCATAACATGATTT